>PVJH01044781.1:0-12807 GCA_004026705.1 Nesogale talazaci | reverse complement strand
GATGGTTGGGGTCCCCCCTCCCCCTCAACGAGGACCTGCAGCAAGGAGGTGGAGCACCGCTGCTCTCCAGGGGGCTCCCGGGCCGGGCGCGTTCTGTGAGTAAACTCTCTCCGCTGGACTCGCCTCTTCCTGAAGGCAGGACAGAGGCCCCGCCCCACCCTCCCTCCACGTATCTGATGCCAGGTCCGTGCCTACTGGGACTCCTGTCATGTCTCGGCCTCCTGTTCCCTCGGTGGCTGAAAACGGGCCTGCCCGGGACTCACAGCTGCGCCCCTTGCCCGCTATGCCCGTGTGCGCATCCTCCGTGAAGCCACTCCAAGCCACGTGCCTCGTTCAGCCTCTGGGGACGCACAGCCTCTACGGTTGTCCTGACAGCCGCTGGCCCTGCGACGCGGGAAGGACGCACCATCCGACTGCAGCCACTCTCGGGAGAGAATTGAGGATGGTGTTTTTTTCCGAAAAGCCAGGTGTTCGTGCTTTTTGATTTTTTTAACTTAATGTATCTTAAACAGGTTCACCGACTTATAATTCACAGCGCGTACATGACACTGGTTCGTCCACATCCATACAGTAGTACAACACTGACCACCATCAATTCCAGGGCATTTTTGCTTCCCCGTACTCGTTTTTTAAGAATCACTTTACTGGGGGCTCGTGCAAGCCATCACACTCCATACATGCAGGCATTCATTGTGTCAAGCACGTTTTTTGCCATCATCATTTTCAAAACACTTTCTTTCTACTTGAATCCTTGGTAATCCACTCCTCATTTTTCCCTCACAAACTCTTGATCATTTATAAAAGAATTTTTTTTCATGTCTGACAATGACAGATGTCTCCCTTAACCCACTTTTTTGTTGTCTGTCCCCAAGGGAAGGGGTTATATGTAGATCATTGTGATCGGTTCCTCATTTATCCCCCCTTGCCTTCCCCTCACCCTCCTGGTATCCCTACTTTCATTATTGGTCTGAAAGTTTTATCTGTCCTGGATTTCCCATGTTTCCGGTTCCTATCTGTACCTGTGCACATCCTCTAGTCTAGCCGGATTTGAAAGGTGGAATTGGGATCATGATAGTGAGGGGAGGAAGCATTGAGGAAGTAGAGGAAAGTTGTATGTTTCTCATCATTGCTACACTGCACCCAGACTGGCTCAACTCCTTCCTGCCACCCTTCTGTAAGGGAATGTCCAGTTGCCTACGGGTGGGCTTTGGGTCTCCACTCTGCACTCCCCCTCATTCACAATGATATGATTTTTTTTTATGCCTGATACCTGATCCCATCAATGCCTTGTGATAACACAGACTGGTGTGCTTCAACCATGTGGACTTTGTTGCTTCTCAGCTAGAGGACCACTTATTTATCTTCAAGTCTTTAAGAACCCATATGTTCCTTCCAATCTCACCAGAGGGCAGTGATGCCCCCCCCCAAAAAAAGAACCCAAATGCTTTATCTTTTGATAGCGGGGCACCATCAGCTTTCTTCACCACATTTGCTTATGCACCTGCTTTGTCTTCAGCAATTCTGTAGGGAAGATGAAGATCATGGAATGCCAGGTTAATAGGACAAAAGTATTCTTGCACTAAATATTATATCATCATAAATGAGGGGGAGTACAGATTGGAGAACCAAAGCCCATGTGTAGGAGAAGTGACATCCCCTTACAGAAAGGGAGGGGACAAGCCAGTCAGGGTACAGTGTAGCAATAATGAAACATGCAACTTTCCTCTAGTTCTTAAATGCTCCCCCACACCCCCACTATCATGATCCCAATTCTACCTTACAAATCCGGCTAGACCAGAGGATGTGCACTGGCACAGATGGGAACCGGAAACACGGGGAATCCAAGACAGATGATGCAGTGGTGAGAGTGGCAACACCGGGAGGGCGGAGGGAAGGTGGAGCAGAAAGAGGAAACTGATTTCAAGGGTCTACATATAACCTCCTCCCTGGGGGGTGGACAACAGAAAAATAGGTGATGGGAGATGTCAGACAGTGTAAGACATGACAAAATAATAATAATTTATAAATTAGCAAGTGTTCGTGAGGGAGGAAGTAGTAGGGAGGGAATGGAAAAATGGGAACCTGAGACCGAGTGCTCAAGTGGAAAGCAAATGTTTTGAGAACGATGACGTCAACAAATGTACAAATGTGCTTTGCATACAATAGATAGATGCATTGTTGTGATAAGAGTTGTATGAGTCCCCAATTATACACACACACACATATGACAGAAGAAAACCTTTGGGGGGAAAAATGTTCTTGCATTGAGGGTGTACTTGAGCAGAGGCCCAATGTCCACCTGATACCTTAATAATAAACCTATAAATATATGCACGTAGATCTATTTTGCCATTGTTGTATATACATATATTTACATATGTACATGCCCATATTTAGACCTCTGTAAATGACCTTTGCTTCCTGGTTCTTTCCTCTATTTCCTTTTACTTTCCTATTGTCCCACTATCATGTTCAGCCTTCATTTGGGTTTCAGTCATTCCTCTCAGCTATATTGCCCTTGATCAAGTCCTACCAGGCCTCCTACACCCTCCTCCCCATGGATACCCAGTCACTTGCTGTCCCCTTGCCCCTGGGTTTGTTGACACCACTTCCTTCCTTTCCCCACCTCCCCCTCTCCCATGCCCCGCTGCAATTGTTGTCCCATTGTTTTCTCCTCCATATTGTTTATCCTGCCTGTATGAGGAGAGCACCAGAGAACTTCCTCACAAGACAATTGGGCCACATTATAGAAAGCAGCAGAAGAAACCGCATTTTTTGAGGAAGAAGAAGGAAAAAAGTGACACCTTAACCCACTCCAAATCAGCGGGAACCCAGAACTAGCGGTCAGGAGAGGCAACCACAAACTGTGGGGAACCCTGATAAGGACTGGCAGGAGGCTGCTGAAGTTCCAAGGATGTCCAAGAATCAACTAAATTTATAATTTAAATACAGGGTAGAACTGGCCTTTTGGGAGCGCTCAGATCCAGGGATCGTCCACTCCATCTCTCCAACTTTATCCGTGTGAGGACACTGATGAAGGCAATGCTTATTGGGACTATGCTATCAGAGTAATATGTGTGGAGAGTACCATTACTAGGTTTAGCTGATATTTTTGTTCTCATATTCTGCTACTTCGTGTTAAGAATTACTGGATTATCTGATGTGTGTTTGCGGTAAATAAACCGAGCATTCCAACATGTCTGAGAGTGTTACGTAATTGTTGGTCATGGCACTCGTGACACTGTTATCTAGCTAAACCCAAAGAAATAAGAATATGTACAAAAAACAAGACCAAGCCACAAAAGAAAACAACAACAACAACAACAACAAAAGGGCAAAAAGAGAAAAGCCTATAAATAGTTCCAGGTCTGTTTGCTGACCTTTAGGAGTGTTTTCCGGTTGAGGCTGATGTGGTGTCACGCCCTTGCCCTAAAGATTATTTTTGGCACTTCCTTCTCTGCTCCACTTGTTCTGTTTCAAGCCCTTAGTGTCTTGCCTCGGTGTGGTGGGGTCACATGGGGATTGATTCCCACAGTGCGTCCCCAGTGTTGTCCCCTGTCGGGCTATGGGTCAGCGAGGGACGTCTGTCTCATCGTGGGGTCGGCTGTGTGGTCTTCTCTGTGCATTGACTGCTCTGAGAGGGCTTAGCGCCCTTGGGCTTGGCGGGGTAGGGTGCGCGCCACTCTCTCTTCCTCGCCTTCATTTGGTCCCGTGTGCTCTCATCAGGCAGGTCCCTCTCCCTGAGCTGCAGCTTCAGTGGCGTCCTCTGAAGTGGATTCTTCGGAGGGAAGGGGGGCTGTCCGCGTTGTTGGGACTGGGGGCCGCCCCTCAGCTCTCCTACTGGGTCCCTGCTTCATGCCGGTACGTTGCACCCACTTCCTGGAGCAGCGGGTTGTAGACGGGTCCCTCTCTCTCTCCCTGTGGGTGTTTGTGCTGAACACCAGGACAGACTGGTTTGAAGGGCCGCTGGGCTGCGTGCTCACGGCCCTCCTCTGGTGGTGAGTCTGGGAACTGCGGGCGCCGAGCAGAGAGGCGCTTCTGCAAAGAGGTGCAGGTGCAGGGACGTGGGGGCTGCAGCCAGGGTCTCCACCTGCCCATGCCTGTGAGGGTGACCCAGGGCTGGCCGGTGTCCCCTCCTGCTGTGCTCGAGGTCACCTGACAACGAGAGGGAGCGCCCACGACAGGCCACTACAGCAAGGACGTCTGTCGGTCCGCCCATCAGGAAGGGGTTGGTACGTGGGTTCATGCAAGGAGAACTTAGAGTTAAACTGTGGGTAGTTGGTGCCCCCCTCCCACCCTGGCATGGACTCGGCTGGGCCTTGCTGAACCTGCAGCATCGACCTCCGCGCAGCCCAGACTGGCGGCCCCTGTCCGATCTGGGGGTCTCCCAGCCTAGGCGCCGTCCTTCCAGCAAGGGCTGCCCCTGCCCTGGAGTGCAGGCCGCCTGGTAGAACTGCCCTGCGGTTTCCTGAGGCCGGCCCTCCTGGTGGGCGCCAGGGTGCATCCCCTCCAGTCCCATGACGCAGTGCCTCTCTCCCAAACTTCCTGACCGGCATGAGAAGGGGCTTCTGGTGCTTGATCGGCATTCCAAGGGGTGCTCCAGCCATTCCACCAACCCCACCCCGAGGAAACACGGCCCTTCGCAGTACTCCAGAACAGAGCCTTATCATGGATCGCACACGCCACGAACATGCGGCTGAAAACATCCAACAAGCCTAGCCATGCGGGGGCCCTGGTCTGGCTTGAGCTGGCGGCGCCTCGGTAGCATTCGGGTCCGGTAACAGGGCCGGTGGGCGGCAGAGTCGGCACCATGCAGACCTGAAATTTTCTGATCGCCCGCAGGGAGACAAACCCAACATCCGTCGGCGATTCAGACAGACCCCAACTTAAGCACGGGAGGGGACGTTCTCGACTCGCCAAGAGCCAAAGATGGAGAAACCAAGAGGCCGCCTCTCCCTGGATGGAGAGGATGGCGTCATCTCCGCGTCGCACGGGCCGGCGACCGTCCAGCAGGCAGCACTCTTCTTGAATAGGGCTCTGGGAGTTTGCTCGAGAGCCAGGCACAGCAAAGAGGTGTTCAGGGGATCCACAGAGGCGCCGAAGCAATCACGATCTCCGAAGTTGCAGGCGGCATCGTCCTACGTGTGGGAAAGCCCAAAGATCCCCTGAAAACGTCGCTCCAGCTAATTGAGAACTGCGGCGGCACCGCAGGCTAGACGGCGATGCCACCAAGCTTTTCCTGCTGTGCCCCCCCCCACCCCCCAGGCCAGCTCAGAGCTCCGGGGCAGGGGGAGGTGCGGGGTGGGCAAGGGGGGGGCCCCAGGCCTTCCACAAAGCAATACCTGCAAACCTACCTGTGGTCACGCACCTGGGGAGAGAAGGAACCTGACCACGGTGGCAGGCCTGGGACAGAGTGCGACACCAGGTGATGTCAGAGGTCATCCATCACAAGCCCACTGACCTCTGATTCCCACACGTCCCCTTTCGGGGGTGTCTGGAGCGAGCAAGGGCACAGGGCCTCCAAGCCTCTGCGCTTCCGGGGTGCAGCTGCTGCGGGTGCTTGGCAGGAAGCGGGCGGGGCCTATCTGGCCAGCCTTTGGGCGGCCCCAGTCTGACAGCGCCCCATGCCGAACGTGTCATGATTATTCCAACAGACATCCAGCTGGATGTGCACGCTGCACACTGGGAGAATCCACTGTTGCGATGGGAAGCACTCCAGTCTTTAGAAAGAGTAAGGTGCTCTCCTTCCTGTTACTGGTAACTCTGAATATCCCCTGTCTTTGTCTGTTTTTTCTGGTTCCCCCGCCCCCCATGGGGTCAAAGGTAACTAAGTATATGGCTGCGAATGGGAAAACGGGATAGAAATCAGAAACTGGCCATTACATAATCTGTGTGCTGTCAATTTGAGAGGATGACGATTGAAGGGATGGAGTCTAGCCTGTCAGTCATTGAACAGCCAATGAGGCCTTTGTGTGGGCATGGTCTTCCCTCTGAGGATTCTGGGAATTTCTGGACTTCCTCCTTGGAGGCAGGGGACACTCTCTCTGTGCTCACTCCCTGAGAAACGCTCTACTGATAAGACACCTGCGCTATGCTGACGGCAGGAAGAACCTGGGGCTGCAGGAGCCACGTGGAGACCCCTGCCAGCGCAGAGAAGCTTCCACCGCCACTGGATCCAAGACTTCCCCCCCACTGGCCTGGGATCTTCCTGCAATCGGCGTCACTGCATGTGCTTGGTGAGTCTGAAGAGGAATTTATAGATTGGTATCAGACATAGGGGCTAATATTGGACCAGTTGATCTACACTGGACTGGCATATAAACTGTAGACTGTTCTTGTATATAAACTGTATATATAGACTGTTCTTGTTTATAAAACTCTTTCCTGTATACACCTGTGAGTGGATTTGTTTCTCTAGTCTACCCGGACTCACACAGGCAGCTTTTCCGTTTTCAT
This sequence comes from Nesogale talazaci, assembly GCA_004026705.1. Classification (NCBI taxonomy): domain Eukaryota; kingdom Metazoa; phylum Chordata; class Mammalia; order Afrosoricida; family Tenrecidae; genus Nesogale; species Nesogale talazaci. The sequence goes on along the minus strand of PVJH01044781.1, from coordinate 6,351 downwards.
GTGCGTGTGAATTTTTAATACCATGCGGGCACATGAAGCATTAATACAAGTCAAAATGTTTCCGTGAAGGCGCTTCAGGAGTTCAACTTTATAACAATGATAAATAAACCTGTTGCAGTTGCCTGGGCAATGCCAGCATTGGGGTTTCTGCAAAACAAGCACATTTCTTACTGAGGTGACGATGGGGTGTTTATGGAGTTGTTGTATGGTAGCCTTCCGCCGTTCACTATGCTTTTCAACTCAGCTGCCCTCCATGCCCAAACATGTTCTTAGTGTTGTGCTGTTCCCGTAATTTGCTATTATAATACACTAAACTAAAAATATATATACAGAAATCAGTTCTATTTTGTATATTAAAGAAGATGAACCTTAAAAATATCAAAAGAACAATACTATTTACAGTAACTACATAAAGATAAATATTTAGGAATCAATCTTCCCAGAAAACCAAAAGGATGACACAAAGAAAAGTACCAAGTGCTCCTTCAAGAAATATACACAATTGGAGCAAGTTGCCATGCTCCTGAATGGGCAAACAAAACATTGTGAAGATAGCACTTTTACTTAAAATACAATTTCAGGGCTGAGCCCCGGTGGCTTAGTGATTGTGCGCAGGACTGCGACCCACTGGGATGTAGGTTCGATTCCAGCTCCATGGAGCAAAGGCTGGGCCTCCTACCCCCACCACCTGAGGGCAGTGATGCCCCCCAAAAAACAAAACACAACAAAAAAACCCAAAAAACAAACAAAAAATACAATTTCAATGTAATGGCGATTCAAAAGCCACCACAAATTTCCAAAGAAATCGAAACTAATCACCAACTTTTTGGGGGGAAGGAATGAGACTCAGGATCAATAGGGCACCATTAGAATGAAAAACAACTTGGGGCCCTTTCCCTCCAAGGCTCCATTTCCCTCCCTGCTCCCATGGACAGAGTCACATCAATCAGGAAGACCAGTGGAATAGAAATGAGAACCCAGAAATACAGCCAAGTAGCTGTAGACACATCATTTTTGATAAAAAGTTCAATACATGAAATGCACCAGAGAGGATTTCCAATAAATGGTGCCAGTAAAACTAGACCTTCACCTATAAAGGATGAAACAAAACCCAAACCTCACACCACCTACCAAACAACGTCCACTGGATCGGAGATGTATTGTAAACCGCAATTGTTAAGACTACCACTGAAAAATGAGACATTAACACAAAACGGAACATAATGAAAAATAGCCATAGAAGAAGACCATGTAAATTGGAACCTGTTAAAATACAACATTTATGTCCACCAAAAGACTTCATCGAAAGGGCCAACAGAGAACCCACAGGTTGTAATTATACATCAGATAAAGGGCTAATCTCCAAAATCCAACAGACATCTATAAATTCTTAATAAGGAAAACCTAACCAATCCAACCAAAAGAGGGGAATAATCTTATTTAAATCAGATTTACCAAGGAGGACAGGGAGGCAGCTAAAAGCCACAGAGAGAAATGTCCTCAGTGCCCAGCGACAATGGGCTGCCACCTCACACCGACGGAGCGGCAACATTTACTAAAGCAAAAGTGAGGCGCCACTGGAGAGGACGTCGAAAGACAAAACTCTCTGCAGCGCTGCGGGGGTGGGGTAGGGATGACATGGTAGAATTTTACAGCCCTTATGGAAGTCAATCTGGGGCTTCCTCAAGCAAAGGCGAATCCAAGTGCCTTATGATCCAGCAACGTCTCTACTGGGTATAGTACCTAAAGAAACGAAAACTATAACACAGAGAAACATATGCACGCCCCATCCTCCCACAAGGGCAAAACCATGGAAAGAACCACAAGCCTCCCCCCCCCCCCCCGCCCTGCAGCAGCGTAGGCACACGGGTTGGGGAACATTCATACTGTGGGGTGTCATGCGTCCATGAAGGAACAGCGATCATCTCCCTGAGCACGCAACAGTATGCCTAGCGCACGTCGTGTTATAGGGAGAACATGACTGGCACCATTCTTGTCCGGGAAGCACAGGAGAACGCCCGCGGTTTCCCCAGGCTTGGCAATCGTGAGAGGCCAGGGCTGGGGCGGGAGCAGGGAGAGGGCGGGCAGTGTGCAGTCAGCAAGGGGGGGGGGGTTCAAACAGGAACACAGGAACAGTGAAGTAAAAGCAGAAATAAAACGTGTATCGTTTCGAAAACGAGAAACTCAGACAGCCAAGAGAAGGCAGGCTAAAGAATCTTCCGGGTCTCTGCACAGAAACCAGATGGCAAACTTGTTGCCCTATGGTGAGTGTTCGGGCAGGAGACAGCGCCATGCTGGAGTCCAGGGTGCGGTTGAGGGCATTACTTAGATAAAATGACACTGTTAGTCTGGGTTTGTCGATGAGCACGGCACTCGTCAGTGTCCTTCAGTGTCCTTGAATGTCTTGCTTTTCTTTTTCTCTCTGCATCCATTCCCACATACCCCCCATAAAGAGGAAGAACCGGTGTTTTCTGAAAATCAAGGGGTTTGTGCTTAATCCCAGGACAGACTCCCTTTGCAAGAGAGCATGCCCATGCTGCCCTCTGGTGGCGGCGAGCCTGGGAAGAGGGAGTGCAGTGGCGGGGCGGGAGTGGGGAGCTTCCCCTGCACACAGATGAGGGCCCAGAACCTGCCCTGGACCCTGCAGGCTCCTTCTTGCCCAAGGCCTTTGCTCTTCCCTGTGCTGGATCCCTTACCGCCTCCGGTTCTGCCATCCCTGCCCCTCCATCGGACCTGCCGTCTAGTCAGAGAAGGAGTCTCTGGCCAGCCTAGCCCAGCACCACTACCCACAGCCGCACACGACGGCCTCATGTGCTTGCCACGAGCGTGTGGGGGCGCTTCACCTGTGCACATCCATCAGCACCTACACATACACGCACCGCACACAGGCAGTGCACACACACATGTGCATGTATAACACGTGCACACACTCACATGTGCACGCACACATGCACACATCTATGTATCCACAGACTCACATGTGTGCACACACGCCCACGCTCCCGCCCCTCTTCTGTGCTCTGTACCTGTGTCCGAGACCCCCACGCTCACTACGTTGTAGGTCTGGGGAAGAACGAGGGTCTGAACGAACCCCCAGGCCCAATCTGGAATTCTCCCTGGGAAGAGCATGAGGAGAGCTCCCTCCAGGGGCAAAAGTTCCCGGGGAGGCCCAGGGAAAAGGAGCTTGAAGAAAAAACAAATTGAAGATGAGTCTAAAGCAATGTGCGACCCGCAGCAGCTGCGTGGAAAACAAACTCCAAATCCACAATCTGTGCGTCAATTCCGACTCACATGGGCCTGTGGGGCAGAGCAGAACTGCCCCGGGTGTGTGAGGCTGTCACGGCTTACCGGGGCGGGCAGTCTCCTCTTTGTCCTGTGCTGCAGATGATGGATTTCAACTGGGGGCCTGGGAGTCAGTAGCCCTACGTGTCACCACTACACCACCAGGGCTCCTGGCCTCTGAATGTCCATCCTGTCCAGCGGGTCAGCGGTGCTGTTCAGAGACACCACATGCCCAGGGTCCGTCAGTTGCTGGTTCATGGGATGCTGGACATGTATTTTTAAAAGGGGTCTGCCCTAGAGGCAACTGTATGCATTTACAAGCACCTAAGTCAACGCCCCAGCACAAGTGTGCCACTTTGCACAACATGGAGCCCCTGAGAACACATCCTTGCCAGCCCCCCATTCAGATCCCTTGGACCATTATTTCCATACATTTCCTACTCTTTGTTCCTGAGCGGGCCTCACCCAGAACATTCTTGCTATTGTTGTCTTCAACAGCGTTCCCATCGTCCCCGTGAGGAGTCGGAAACAGGAGGGACTTTACGTGGCCTTCGTTTCTTCTTCTCCATGCTTCCATTCTTTCCGTAAATCCGAGTTTCTGAGCAGAGTCTCCAAGCAGCTCTCAGAGCGAGGAGAGAAAATGGCAGTGGAGCAAAGACTGGGTTAAAACTAGACCAACAACATTAGGCTTCTACTCAAGCACTCCCTCAAGACAGCAACACTGTTCTAACAATCCGGCATTCTGTGATGGTCACCTTCACAGCACGATCACAGAAGACAAAGCGGGTGCATAAGCAAATGTGGTGAAGAAAGCTGATGGTGCCCAGCTCTCAAGGATATAGCATCTGGGGTCTTAAAGACTTGAAGGTAAACAAGAGGTCATCTAGCGGAGAAGCAACAAAGCCCCCATGGAAGAGTCACACCAGCCCATTGCTCATGAGGTGGCAATAGGATCAGGTATCAGGCATCTAAGACAGAGAACAAAACCATATCCAATGTGGGTGGGGGTGGAGCGTGGAGTGGAGATCCAAAGCCCATCTGTAGACAACTGGACCTCACAGAAAGGCCACAAGGAGATGAGCCAGTCAGGCCGCAGGATGGCACCCATGAAACACACAACTTTCCTCTAGTCCTTTAATGCTTCCTTCCTCCCACTATCATGACCTCAATTCTACCTTACAAATCAGATTAAACCAGAGCATGCACACTGCTGCAGATAAGAAGCCCTAATACAGGGAATTCAAGATAGATAAACCCCTCAGGGCCAACAAGGAGAGGAGAGATACCAGGAGGATTAGGGGAGGGTTGGGGGAGAAAGAGGGAATTGATCACAAGGATCAACATATAACCCCCTCCCACGGGGACAAACTACAGAAAAGTGGGTGAGGGGAGACAGAGGACCTTGTAAGATATGAAAATAATAATCTATAATTTTGAGGGAGGGAGGGTGTGGGAGGGTGGGGGAAAATGAGGAGCCGATATCAGGGAATCAAGAAGAAAGAAAATGCTTTGATGATGGCAGCATATCTACAAATATGTTTGACACATGGATGAATGTATGAATCGTGATGGGAACTATAGGAACCTCCAATAAAAGGATTTAATAATTAAAAAAAAAAAAACCAAGCCAACAAAGACTGGAGCCCAGAGGAGGAGACACAACGAAGGGAACACATTCAATCCAGAGGAAGCAGGGCAAATACAAACGGAAACTGGAGGAGCTGGAAACAGCACCCGCAGGATAAAAACGGCTTCTCTGAAAGGGTCGATAAAGTCCGTGTAAGAAGACTGGGCGAGAAAGAAGAGAGTGAAGGTGTGGAAAGGCAGGGGCAGCAGTAAGAACGGGGCCCTCACTGTGGATGACGTGGACACCCAAGTTCATGAGTGTGCTCGTGCAGCGAAACAGAGCCACAGACACTCACGTGTGGTTCAGAAAGAGCTCTGTATGCGACAGCAATTGAATAGTGAGAAATATCCCAGCCCAGTCCAGAGCAAGTCCATTAGCTCAATATTCGACCGTATGTCTGATACACATCTATAAAGCCTTCTTCAGACTCATGAAACACATGCAATGACGGCGAATGCAGGAAGGTGCCAGGTCCCTGGAGGAAGTCCTTGTGGACTCGATGGCGGGGAAACATCTGAGGCCTGGCTGGGGTCTCCATGTGGTTCCCGCTGCAGGCTCTAGCATGGCTCCATGTCTCTTCTCAACAGGACTGTCTCTCAGGCACTGAGTGTGGGGTTCACCTCCAGAAAGCAATTTCTCTCCCATTGCCCCTAAATTAGGGCGTCAAGCTGCAGCCTCCTTGACAGGCTAAACTCCACCTCATTCATCCTCGTCCAGCCGCAGGAGCTGGCCCTTCCACTGTGGCACGGAGTAAAGTTGGGGAGAAGGGACAGTCTTGCTTGCCCAAGCATAGGGGACAGCACCTTTTTTCTTCCCCTTCAGAGTATGTGCTTGACTTTCAAGGCGCTGTTTATCTCCTTCATGCCTCCAAACGAGGTCATCAAGCTACCAGATTGACAGGCTAGACCCCACCCCGGTGCAAGTTGACAGGAGATGATGGAACTGCCAAAAAATACTCTCAGTGATCAACTGGGATTTGACACTGAAGCTACAAAGTGATTTTCATTAACACCGAAAAGCATGAAAATGGCTAGGCATAAATCTATCAAACTATGCACAAGATACATGTGAGGAGAACTACACAAAAGGACGATGAATAAGATTCAAATGAATAAAGACATATTCCCATTCCCAAGGCTCGAGAGCTTCACGTTATCAAGGTGACGTCAATTTGCTTTCGTCATACGAGGAAACCAAACCTGGGGCTCACTGGGAAACTTCTCCGGCCGTGGACTTGGGGAATTTGGAGCCAGTGACAGATGTGGTGACCGGAGGCCCTCCTGGGGCCCCAGTGACCAGGATTCTGAGCCGGGTGCCCTGAAAACAGACTCTGTCAGCACATGCTACAGGGGCCCACTCGCCCCAAGTGACCCTGGCTCCGTCCCCACAGCCATCAGGGGAGACCTGCAAGCCTCTGGGGCAGGTGGGTGCAGAGTGGGTGG
>PVJH01044780.1:0-12796 GCA_004026705.1 Nesogale talazaci | reverse complement strand
GACTTCCAGGAGACACCTCCCCTGGCGCTGGTCCTCCGTCTTCAGTCGGGCTAAGTGGCACCACTGGGCGTCCTCTCCATGGACACAAGGGCAAACTCACTGTGATTCCGGTTCCTGAGACAGGGAAGACCTGTCCCTGTGGGTTCAGAGACTCAGCCTGTGCGCCAGTGGGAGCCTCATCTTTCTCCCTGGCAGCAGCCAGCGGGGTTGAACTGTTGCCTTTGTGGTCACTAGCCCAAGGCCCAACCCACTGTGCCACCACGGCTCCTCCGTGGACTAGGCCTCAGCGTTTCCATAGAGCAGACCCCACTGCTTGCCCAGGATGGAGAAAAGGAGGAGGAGGTTGATGGGATTAGATGTAAAAGCCATCACACAAGGGTTGTGTCTTGTCCCATTTCTGCTTTTGTGAAAATAAAAGATCCATTATTTTTTTTACCCTTCTCCTTCAGCCATGCTGTATTTTCTCTCTCTTGGGTTTCTAAAAGCCCCCTGGTCCAGGAAATCGTAGAGTCTGGAGGGAGAAGCACAAGTTTTGGAACCAGTATTTCTTCTGGAATCAGGAGAACCAGCTGCAGGCCATGCTCCCCAGAGGATGGTGCATTGCTGGAATTCCAGCCACCCTCCCCCAGGTGCTGAGAAGCCAAGGCAGGGTCCCAGCATTGAGATGAGGGGGTTCAGCAAACAGAACCCATGGGGGTGTCCATCTTTCTCCCACTAACCATGGCCACACAGTTCTGCAGGTCTCGTGTCCATCTCCCCCCACCTGCCCTGAGATCAGGCTGAGCGGAGCCTGTTGGCATCTGGTTCCCATTTGGGACATGGAACCCTTTGTGGCCTGGGGACAGATCTGCTCTTCCCTGAGCCTGGCTCCTTCCTGCTGCCTTGTGCTGGGGGATTAAGAAGCAGTGTGGCTGGAAAAGAGAAAGGCGCCAGGTAAATGCCTGGGGTGATTAGGAGGCTCTGCCAGGACTTTCTTTCTGCCTGCCCTCCCCCAACCCTGCCTGGGCCTCTGGCTCCCTCTGACTGCACCAGCTCTCTGTCCCTGGGAGCACCTCTCCAATGTGCTGGTTTCTCAAGTGCCTCTCCAGAGAATCCCAAACATGGCACCCAGAATGCAGCTGAAGCTGGATGGCTGTCGCCCAGGGCTCCACCCGGACCATGAGGGAATAGCTCAGGCTTGATGGGGCACTGGGGGAAGAACAGGTCTGCCCTCTGGAGCTCATTCAGCCCCACCCAGCCCCTACCCAGCCCATCCCCAGTTTGCCCCTCCTAATGTTCTCTGTGTGGAAGCCCAGGATCCCTTCGTATGGACAGTCTTGCAAGGCTCCTTCTGGGCCCAGTCTATATTGTCTGTCTACCCTGACTCTCTCTCCACAAGGTAAGAAATAGTACCTCTCCCCCCTCGCCCCCACCCCAATGAGCCCTGCTTACACACCCAAGAATCGGTGAGAAGTGTGCTTTAGGGAGAGGTAAAAAAAAAAAGGCTAATCCAGGAAACAATACCTCTGAAATCTGCTCTGTGTCGGACTCAGGCTATTGCTCACTAGATATGATCTTCCATTCACAACTGCACCAGGTAGATAGTATCGCCACAGTAATTCAGGGGACATTGCAGTTGGAAAGTTATATAACTTAGCAATAAAGCCAGTTGATTTCAAAACCCCATTTCTCTGATTCTAAGACAACTCAATATTTATATTCTCTTTTTCCTTATCTTTAACCAACCCCCCTTCCCATCTTCCTATGTTAGGTCCTGAGAGAAAGCAAATAAGCAGACCGTGGAAGCAGGGTCCGGAAAGAGAGGGCTGAGTTAGCCGTGGGCGGGGCATGTAGAAAGTACCCATGATGGCGCAGTACTCCGGGGCTCAATACTAGCAATGCCGTCACCATCCCTGGGCTGAAGAGGAGGGCGCAGACGACCGTGAGCCATCCACCGAGAGCTGTGGCCTTTGACAGAGGCATGTCCAAGACTGCAGGGACCTAACCACAAGTTGCACACAGAACAAGCTCAGGACCCCACTGCCAGTGACTCTGAGCCAACAGAAGTCAGAGGACAGCGAGTGTCAGCGGGGGCACTGCACACCCACAATAGGGTCTTCATGCCAGGATTTAGGAAGAGAGCTTTCTCTGATTCAAAGGATTTGTGCCACTGGCTAAAGGAGACTCAAGGAGATGTGATTGCGATGGCAGGACTCTTCATTAGGTCTCCGGTTCTATCTGCACTGGATAGAATGTAATTAGTGCACACCTGCTGAGTCCTGCCCCTTGCCTTTCTCGAGCCTGGAACCTTCCACTCCCTTGAGCCTGCCATGCTTGCAACCACAACTCTGCTTCTGGGAGCCCTTCCCTTCTTCACAGGGGTCCTACCAACCAGCCAATCTTTCATTTGGACCCCAGTGTTCACATTGGAATAGGTTGGGGGATGGCTTCTTGGGGATAAAAGATGGGGCCGGGGGCAGGGGGGTGGGTGGGATTTGGGATCAGAAAGAAAGATCAATCTGCTGATGATTGTCTAAGGACATGGGTCCACTGCACAGTGAAGGTTATCCTGGGCAGAGAATGGGGTTTTTGAAAGGGATTTGTGTTAGTCCAGGTAGACTAGAGAAACAAATCCATAAACACGCATATGGATATAAGGGAATGATTTGTATACAAGAGGAATGGAATATTGAGAAAGCATCCCAACCCAGTCCAGTACAAAGTCATAAGTCTGATATTAGCTCATATGTCTGATACAAGTCTATAATGTCTTCTTCTGACTCACGAAGTCACAGGCCAGTGGGTGCAGAGTCCCGGCACTGGCAGGGGTCCCCTCATGGCTCCTCATTTTCAGGGCTCAGTGTCCATCAAAAGCATGCAGTGGTGGTAGAAGCAACTTCGTGCTGGCAGGGGTCTCCCAGGGGCCTCTCCAGCTTCAGAGGTCTGGTTCCATCAGGGCAAGGCTGTGAGGCTTCTCCTCCAGCTCCTCGGATGCTGCCATCTTGTCTTATCTGTAGTTCGTTGTCTCTGAGACTAACTCAACAACTGGGGAGATAGCTACTCATCTCCATCAGGGCAATATCTCAAGATTTCCCAGAAGTCTCAGGAAAAAGTCATGCCCACACGGAGGCCTCATTGGCTACTCAATGGCTATCTCCAGATTAACAGGCTAGACTCCACCCCTACATCTCAATCATGAAATTAACGTAAGCACATGACTGCCACAGGGTTCAAACCAGGAAGGCTGGAACAGGAAGAGGCCCCACACTCTCCGTCCAGGAGGAGAACCCAGGTCGTTAGGGGTGTTAACCTCTTAGAAGCTAATTTAGGAGTGAACCAGACTCAAGGGAAAGATAAGTTGCAATGGTGGATAAGTCAGCTGGAATGGTGCCGGGGAACAGAGATATGCAGACTGGGGAAAGGGGAAGGGGAAGCTGGTCAACACAGTCCCGAGGGTGTCAGGTGGTACAATCTTCAAGTCTCCTCAATCTCAATCCCCTTTCCCCCTACCCAACCAGTCATGCTCCTCTCCACACAGGCATTTAAAAATCTGTACTTAAAGGGGAAAGATCACATGGAGACCTTCAATGGCCCTCCTCCCCATGGCCCACTTTCCATATGTTCCGCCAAAACAATGTTCTGCAGTAAATAAATGCCCCGCCTCAACACACACACACACACACACACACACCCCTCTGCTGGCAACATACTGGGTTGGACAATGAGCTACTAACCACAGGGTCAGGGATTTGAATCCCCCACCTGCACCGTGGGGGAAAGATGAGGCTTTTTACTCCTATAAAGAGGGAACAGAAGGCGGTTCGGCCTGTCCTCTAAAGTCAAGTTAGCAGACGTCCCGCATTTTAACAATTTAGCAACATCCCGCAGTGTTTTAAAAGTAAAATTAACATAATACAATACTATTTTTGAGTTCTATGAAAATGTTTGTTGCTTCATGTAGACCAAATTTTTTTTTTAAATCCACTGTGAGCTGATAGTGAATTTTTTTTTTTTTTTTTTTTTTTGTTGTTGGGCATCACTGCTCTCCGGTGGTGGGAGTAGGAGGCCCAGCCCCTCTGCTGGAATTGAACCTCCGTCCCAGTGGACCGCAGTCCCGCGCACAACCACTACGCCACCGGGGCTCAGCCCGTAGACCAAATTTTTTATCAAGAACCACACCCCCTCCCCCCACCCTACCTCCACTCCGGGTCACTGGTGTCCCGCTTAAAATCTGGTCACTTTACTCTGAAGGCACTCTGAGTCAGAATCAATCCCTCTGCGGTCAGTTTCCGCGGTCCTTTGTGGTTTGCGATGCGTTCCTTTGCTGACAAGTGGAGGGCTTGATTCGGATCTGCGGGATTAGGATCTGTGAAGCAAGGAGACTGAGACGGCACCAAACTCAGCTGGCATTTAGGGACTGTCCTAGGGCAGGATGAGAAGCCAGCCAGAGCCGACAGCTGAGCGCAGGAGACAGGGAGGAAAATATTCCAAAGAGCTCATGAGGCGCTCTTGTGATAGAAGGTATGTCTCTTCACCTCTCCCCTGAAGGGTGCTTTGGGAGGGGCTTGTCTCTCGCTCCCCTTCTCCCTCAGTAAGAAACAGCCCCTTGCTCCTGGCTTAGGTCTGATACCCTGCACTGAAGACTGACAGAATCTGAGTGGGCTGGGGTGGACCTGTGCCCACCAGCCAGGCACACTGTCATTACCCCCACTGTGTCGGAGAGGAGCCCATTGCCACTAGCTGGGATACTGCTATGGGGTTGCGTAAAAGACTTAGATCTCTCTCTTGAGAGAGATACCTACGTCTTAGCTTCATGCAAGAAAGAATTCACATGCCACAAGCACACGGGGCCAAGGCCCGACTACTTGGGCTGAAGCCCAGACAGGCTGCACCATGTGTCGGATCCGCTGGGAAAGAGAGCACCTGAGCAAACTTCTGACTTTTCAGGGCCCATTGGGAGGTGTCGTCAATGGTACTAGTTAACCGCATTGGCTGACTTCACCTGGCCCAGATGGGCCATTCCAGGTGTAACACCCACCTACGTGTACCACCCCTTCCTGGCCGGAAGCTCAAACCTGTGAGCATGCGTCCCTATACCAGCTACCTAACGTTTCCCTCCGAAGAGGTATGGGCTCAAGTCTTTGGGGTACTGGGTGATGACATCTGTAGCTGCTTCCTGCTGGCAAAAGGGGCAAAATGGGGAGGGCTCCTGAAGTGGAAACTTGTAGGATGTCTCTCTGAATAAAGACATCAGAGGGCTGAGCCCCGGTGGCGTAGTGGTTGTGCGCGGGACTGCGGCCCACTGGGACGGAGGTTCAATTCCAGCAGTGGGGCTGGGCCTCCTACTCCCACCCCCGGAGAGCAGTGATGCCCCCCCCCCCCAAAAAAAAAAAGATGTGCGAAGTGACCTCATGAGCATCAAGGCGGAACATAGGGCATGAGAGACACATTTGTTACTTAAGGACGTAAGTCCAGAGATCCATGGTGTCTGAGGAAGCAGAAGGCAGCTGCACCAAGATTGGTGAACTGTTGTGGGAGGACACACATCAATGCCCTCTCTGCTGTAGGATGCCTGCCCCAATACCAGGACTGGAGATTGTGGATGAAGATCCATTAATTGACGAAGCTTTGGATAGATTTGTTAATTGTCATGAGCAAACATGTGAAGAATTTCTGAGCACTTTTACTCATCTTTCAAAAGGCATCACTGCTCTCTGGTGGGAGTGGGAGGCCCAGCCTTGCTCCTGGAGAGCTGCTGCTGGATTTGAACCGCCAGCCCAGTGGGCCCCAGTCCCGCACTCAGCCACTGCAGCTCAGCCCACCTCAAATACTTTTAGTTTGTGGGGTTTTTTTGCCCTTTTGCAAAATTCCCAGGTCCTACTTCACATTATAAACTAATGACCTGAAAACATTCCTCTTCAAACACTGAGAGTTAGGAGTACAACAAATGGATCTTCAATCAGTAAGAATCCCTTCCCCACCCCAACCCTCCCCGCACTGGGGCTAGGCCAGAGTTGAGTGATGGCCAGGAGAATTAATGAAAGCAGATGTGACTAATGCCGTTTGAGAATGACATGAAAGCGGTGTCATCAAAGGTCTCATTTCCCCCTCTGGCCCTTCATTTGTCTCAGTGCGCCCCTTGCCTGCCTGACCTGGAGCAGGGTCTTTTCTCTGCTCACATACTGTTTGTACATTTCAAAGTTAGTTCACTTTCTCAAGACCATAACCATTTTCACTCATTGACTCTTCTATTTTACTTTTTTTTTTTAATGAATCATTTTATTGGGGGCTCAGACAACTCCCATCACAATCCATACAAACTTCAATTGTATGCAGGCCACATTTGCACACTTATTACCATCATCACTCTCAGGACGTCCCTCCCTCCCTCCAGGTCTCCAGTGTTGGCTCCCTGTGTTTCCCTTCCTGCCCCCCTCCCTCTTGAACCTTTAGTAATTTACAAATTGTTATTATTTTCATACTGTGCACTGTCCAATGTGTCCCAGCACTTGCTTCCCTGTTGTCCGTGGCCCACAGAGGAGGCTGCGTGTGGCTCCCTGGAGTTGGTTCTCCCTTTCTGTTCCTGCGTCCCTCTACCCTCCTGGTGTTGCCACTCCTGTTGCTGGTCTTGATGGATCATCTATCCTGGGTTTCCCATGTTTCCAGCTTCACTGTGCATCTCCTGGTCTAGCTGGATTTGTGTGGTGGAGTTGGGGTCATGATGGTGGGTGGGAGGCAGCATGGGAACTAGAGGAAGGTTGCATATTTCATAGCTCCTACCCTGTATCTTAACTGACTCATCTCCTCCTTTTAACCCCTCTGTAAAAGGATGTCACCTCACCTATTGATGGGCTTTGGGTCCCCAGTCTGTGCTTCCCCTCATTGCTAATGATATAGTTTTGGCTCTTTGGTGCCTGACACCGGATCCCTTCGCCACCTCATGATCACACAGGCTGGTGTGCTTCTTCCGTGTAGGCTTTATTGCTTCTGAGCTGAATGACCGCTTGTTTACTCAAGGCTTTAAGTCCCCAGACGCTATATCTTTTGGTAGCCGGGCACCATCAGCTTTCTTCACCACATTTGCATATGCACACATTTGTCCTCAGCGATCATATCAGGAAAGTGAATGTGCAATGTTATGCTTTTTAGTTCTTGAAGCCTGATATCTAATCCCTTTGACACCTCGTGATCCCACAAGCTGGTGTGCTTCTTCCATGTGGGCTTTGTTGCTTCTGAGCTAGATGGCTGCTTGTTTACTTTCAAGCCTTTGAGACCCCAGATGCTTCATCTTTTAATAGCCAGGCACAATCAGCTTTCTTCACCATCTTTGCTTATGCACACATTTATCTTCAGTGGTAGTGTCGGAGGGGTGGGCATCTTGGAATGCCAATTTAATAGGACAAAGTGTTCTTGCACCAAGGAAGTACTTGAGTGGAGGTCCAATGCCCATCTGTTGTCCTACTACTAACCCTATAAGTATGCACATTAATCTCGTTCCCCATCATTACTTATAAATATATGCCCCTATGAACATACTTATATTTGAGCCTCTAAAGGTGTCCATTGTCTCCCAGTTCCTTCCTCTGTTTCCATTTGCTTCCTTCTTGTCCCACTGTCATCCTTGATCTCCATTTGGGTTTCAGTGTTTTCTGTCTGTTGCATTAGTCTTAATCAATCCCTGTCAGCCTTCTCTCATCCACCTTGTCACTGATTTTGTGTCTGTTGTTGTTCCCTTTTTCATGGGCTGGTCAGCATTGCCCCCTTTCCCCCTCCTCCCCCTCTTTCATGTCCCCTATCCTGGAGCCATCGGTCCTGTCATTTTCACCTCTGGACTCTTTGTCCAGTCTGTCTTGTCTGGATGGACCTGCGGAGGTAACAATATATGCGGAGTGGGGGTGGGGGGAGGAGGTCTCCTAGAGTGAAGCAACTGGAGCAGATAGAACAATGATAGCAACAGCAAGAAAGTCCCTCAATGTGCTATACATATATGTAAAGGAGTGATAAAATAACAGCAATATAAAAGTGAAAAAAAAAAGTTAAAAAAAAAGGGGGCAAAGTGGGCTTTGGGTCCATACTCTTCCTACTCTGTGGGAAGGGCCTGTCCACTTAAGGCCCAAGATGGATGAATTTGGGGTGGTCCAGGAGCTGGTGGTACTGGAGCTGGCACACTTGGTTCAGAGACATTGGTACCCTGAGAACTTCTGGAAGAGACAAACAAAACAGGTGAGACAGGGGTAATCTTGTGAGATGGCAGTGCCCTTTGAGGTGGGGGTTAGTGTCACAGGAAATAAAGTTTAAAAATCTTAGGACTGAAAGGCCTGGGTGTTTGTTCACTGTAAATACAGGACGGGGGTAAAAGTATCCACCTGAGTTAGGCTTTTCTGTGGAGCTCTTATCAGTCCTGGAGTGGCAGGGAAACCCGCCCAACAGGTCTCAGGGGTGCTTCACTGTATGCTCTGCTTCTGAGCAGTCTGGAGGCAACAGCCTCCACAGTTCCACCCATGACTGGTTCCCAGGTCCCAGGAAGAAGGTGAGGACAAGACAGTCAGCCCCGTGTCCAGGAGGACACCCAGCAACCTGGCTGCCACACTGACGCTCACCTGAGGTTCCGGATCTGCTCCAGCTCTCCTGATGCTTTGTAGTCCAGGCAGGGCCAGTCTTCAATGAGCAGATGCTCACCTGGCCGGTGGACACCCTCCCTCTTTGCTATCTGCCATAGGACAAGGGACATCCTGGTGGCCAACTTGCTTGCCAGGGTGGCATAGCCCTCAAGCAGGCCTATTCTGGCTACGGCAGTTCTCTGCCCAGTGGCCTGGTTCCCGACACACATAGCACTTGGCAGTAGACAGGCAGTTCGCAAGTGCGGCCAGCACCTGGGCATGTCTGATGTCCTTCCTTCTCTCCTCCTGAATCTGCACCTCCTATTCCCTATTGCCCCTGCGTGTTAGTCTGGGCAGACTAGAGGAACAAATTCATAACTGCTCCTATGTGTATAAGAAAGTTTCATATACAAGAGCAACTGTACATTAAGAAAACATCTCGGGCTGAGCCCCAGTGGTGTAAGTGGTTGAGTGCGGGACTGCAGCCCTTGGGCTTGGTGGTTCAAATCCAGCGGCAGCTCTCAGGAGCAGCACTGGGTAGCGCCCATGACCACCAGAGGCAGTGATGCCCCCCCAAAAAAACAAACAAACAAACAAACAACTCAACCCAGTCCAGTCCAAGGTCATGAGTCCGATATTAGCCCATATCTTCAGTACCAGTCTATAAAGTCTTCTTCAGATTGACGAAGCACGTGCAATGATGCCGAATGCAAGATGAGGCAAGATGTTCACAAGCCAGGTGGGTAGAAAGTCTTTGGATGCATTGTAACCATCTCAGCACTAGGGTAAGTAAAAAGATATTGCTGCTAGGATCCCAGTTTATACGTACGTGTGTTTATTCCAAACAGAACGTGTTTAAAATTGGGGATCATTGCCGACAAGTTCCTTCAGTCCTACTCTCGTCATAGTCTTGTTAGTGTACCTTTAAATAAAGGCTCAGTCCAAACAAGGCCTTCCCAGGGGATCCCAGGGATCCACTCAGCCAGTTCCACTCAGAGCAGAGAGGTCCGCTATGACCGTTTGGGTAACTGGTTTTTCCTGAAAGGGGATTGTCATCTTGATAGATTTCCTCAAAGAGTACCGGACAACCACAGGGGCTTGTTATGAAGAAATGTGAGGAGTATTGCAAAGGTGAGTCAAGGCCAGAAGAGATGCACTAGGGGGGCTGAGCCCCCGTGACATAAGGGGTTGAGTGCGGGACTGCAGCCGGCATGCTTGGTGGTTCAAATCCGGCGGCAGCTCTCAGGAGCAGCACTAGGTAACTCCCACGACCACCAGAGGGCAGTGATGCCAAAAAAAAAAAAAAGAGAGATGCACTAGGGATTTGCTCCCCCTCCATCATCTGCACAAATGCACCTGCCTGTTCTTTGAGGAGTGCAAGGGCTGACCTATGAGCAGTCCAATGGGAAGGCTTCCCCAAACACCTTACGTCGATCTTCACCCTTCCAACTTCTTTCTGTTCAAAGGCAAAAGATATTGAAAAGGGACACCCAGACTGCCAAAATGGCTGTTTGAGAGAGGGTCGATTAAAATGCAGAGTTCTTCAGAGACGTGGAAGCATGACCTGCAGAATTGTATGGCCCTGGATGGAAGGCGTGGCCACGAACAATTCTATCACAATTTAATGCTTGCATCTCATTTTCTTTTTTTTTTCCCCCCCATCACTGCCCTGAGGAGAGCAGAAAGCCCAGCCTTGCTCTTGGAGAGCTGCTGCTGGATTTGAACCCTGTGGACTGCAGTTCTGCACACAACTGCTGGGCCATCAAGGCTCATTTTCTATGCTTTTGTAGCAATATTTTTTTACCTCACTGGGGAGAAATTACCCAATTTCCCTCCCGATTCAGGGAGATTTTAATGTGTGTGAGCTAAGAGACCACACATTGAATTAGCCTGGGCTTCTCCCCAGGCCACCTGTAGGAACTGCCTCTCATTTTCCAGTGAGTCCTAAAAGATCTCCCTAGAAGCACAGCCGCCTCTCCCCTAATCAGTCAAAGCCACCCACCCACGGCCACGGAGTCCGTTCCTGTCCCTTGAGACTCCGGGTGTGGCCTAGGATCGCTGTGCCATGTGTCACCAGATTTCTGAGCTGTCTCTGGGGAGGCTCAAACCACAGGGCTTTTACCAGCAGTCCTGCAGGCGAGCCATGTGCACCACCAGGCCCCCTAACCGTGAGAGGGTCCTCTCCAGTGTTTCCGGGCCATCTCTGCTGCTGCACTTGCCCCGCTGCATGGGCACCTCCTGAGAGGCGCCCTTCACCTCTCTTCCTGCACTGCAACCAGGGGCTCTTCTCATCACAGTCTCTGCTATAAGCCTCCTTCCCATTGAGCCCTCATCGGGGATGGGTCCCTTACGTCTGGGAAATACCTGCACTCCTTGAGAAAGAGAGGGAACTGAGAAACAGGGGTCCTAAGGTTTAAGCAGGACAAAATTAGGAGTTGGTGGTTCGGTGTCTATGAAGCCAACCACAACTCCCTCCTTTAAGCTTCTGAGCTCTGGTCCTCAGAATGGCAGGGGCAGCAGACCATGACCTTATGACCTTCCTGTCCAGCTGCTGGGCAGAACCCCGGAAAGGTAGGAAGGGAGCTGGAACTGGAGAGATGTCCTCCAGGCCAACCACAGGGAGGCACTGTATCCCCGTAGGTTGAACACACAATGGGGAGGTCAGTCAAGGACAACAAGCTCCTTCAACCTCATTGCAAGCCAAGCCCACCCCCCCACCCCCCACGCACACTCAGATTTGTGATGCGGGGACGCCTACAGGAGAGACAATAGTACACACAGTTACCATGCATCTCACACGCCTACCTACTGGTTAAATACACCCACACTCACCGATGGACACCTAAATGCAATTTGTACCCATTTCTGAAGACGGCCCTGCTGGGTGGGTTCTCTGTGCACCCAAATGTGCAATAAATCCCTGTCTTTCCAACCACAACACACAACAGCTACTGCCCGACAAGATTGTGCTTCTTTGTCTTCTCCTCGAGCTGGGCCCCAGTGCTTCTCAGGATGGCTTGTTTGTTTTCCTGGGCTGTTGGAGCACTCTGCGCTGCCTGCCCTGGGTGTGATCCCTCTGGTTTAGGTAACCCTCCTTTGCCTCCATCACCCCGCTAGTCACCCCTACCTTGCCTGTGATCCCTGCCTGCTGCATCTAAAATGGACTTGGTCCTGTGGGAGAGGAAGTGTGCATTCTAGGCCCTATTTCACCGTCCATCGGGGGTCCGCTCTGGCCACCCCCCAGCCTCAGCCCGGAGCACAGCCTCGCTGAAGAAAGGGTCTAATTACCTGGGAGTTGCCATCAAGCGCTCTGACCAGTGACCTGAATAGCATTCTGTCCACAGTACCCCTGCCAACGAAGCCGCAAGTTGCCTTTTCCTCTGTATGTTTGTGCCTGAAAAGCCCCCCTGCAGCAGCTGCAACATACTTGAAATCTTAGTGTTGTTGAAGTCCTCTCAGAAAAAAAAAAAATTTAATTTGTTCCCTGGTCCCTTGTGTCCCATGTGAGAGCAGGAATTCCCCAAGAGAAACCCTTGTAGCTATGACCCTCCTGAGTCTTCTGACTAGAGTGGACAGTGAGCAGCCCACCCCTCCAGCAACTGTCTGACATGGAATCACCCAAGTGGGGTCTAGAGGCACCCTGGAGAGGATCCAGCAACAAGGTGGGCCACAAGGGTCACATGGGTCCTTAAGTCAGTTTTCTGTACTCCCACCTCTAAGACAATGACATTGGCAGTACCTCTCATATCCCATGGTGTTACATAATGACCTCTAACAGATCAGGATGTCTTCTCAGATCTGATTGCCTCCCCTCTTCCAAGCTTGAAACTACTGGCTCGAAAATCAGGTCCAAGAGCAATGCCATTCTATTGCGACAGGGGCCAGTGACAACATGGTCACATTTTATGAAGTGTTTATGCTCAATCAGCTCTCTTTGGGCTTCTACCACTTTAAGAGGACACGGGGAGAACTGGGTCAGAATGAGGAACAACGGACGAGGCAAGAATGCAGACGTACGCAGACAAAGAATAATAACGGGGCTCAGCTTCCTCTATAGTTTATTGTTACAGCAGGAGTTGTGGGAGACAGGAGGGCACCCTCCACACATATCACAGTGTGGTCAGAGCCCTGGGGCAGCCCTTCCTACCCCTAAGCCAAGCCCCAAGCAGCCAGTCCCAAGCTTGGCTCCCTTCCCCACCCCACACTAGACACACACT
>PVJH01044779.1:0-12793 GCA_004026705.1 Nesogale talazaci | reverse complement strand
CTCTGGGCCCTGCTGCCCAGGTCAGGCCTGCTCTCAGGAGAGGGCT
The DNA here is from genome assembly GCA_004026705.1 of Nesogale talazaci. Lineage (NCBI taxonomy): Eukaryota > Metazoa > Chordata > Mammalia > Afrosoricida > Tenrecidae > Nesogale > Nesogale talazaci. Next base: position 12,747 of record PVJH01044779.1, on the reverse strand, counting down.
ACCCGTCAGTGTGTCATCTGACCTCTTCCTTCCCTCTCTCCCAGGCTGCTGCGCCTGCTGCCCTGCTGGCTGTGCCAAGTGTGCCCAGGGCTGCATCTGCAAAGGGACATCTGACAAGTGCAGCTGCTGCCCCTGAGGGGAGAGCCGATGCGAATGGACTGTCCTGTCCAAAGTCTGAGATTCTCTCTCAGATGACCCTGACCTCCTTGCTACCTCATTTTGTGTTTCTACAGGATATATGAAAGATGATAATAAAAGTTGGTGACTTTATTGGGCTCTGGTTTCTTTGTGTGGGTTGGGACGAGGGGGCCCATGGGCACTGGCGTCCCCTGGGCTTGGTGTGGGACTCAACTGGGACACCACACACCTGGGACCTGGACCCCAGTGTTAGTCCTTCCCAAGTCAAGCTCCCTGTCTGAGAGGGAAGAGCCCGGTGCCAGATGATGGAAGGATGGGGCCAGGTATGGCCCCGTCGGTTCTTAGAATCAGGAGTGATGGTTTAGAGTCATGGTCACTATTCTCTCAACAGAGATGTCAAAGGAGGCCATGGAATTCCCTCCCCACCTGCTTGGTTCCTCACAGTCCAGATGCTTCTCAGATTCCCTGTGCAGAAAGACCAGCTTGCATCTCATCCTACCCCTAACCCTATGTCTGGTGAAATAATGGAGGTGAATTCCTAAGGAAAGGTGGATTATATTGAGCTTCAGAGATTGTGAGGATCCAGGGACAGCATCTGTAGATGGGTGCACTCTAGTCTAGGGAACAGACACTCGTATATGTTTCCATAAGGAGTCCCATAAGGAGTTACAGTCTCAGAAACCCACAGGGCAGTGTACTTGGTGCTCTAGGGGTGCCTTGAGTCAGAATCCATGTAAATTCAGTGACAGGAAGGCACTTTATCCTGGTTTATGAGATGCTTTTCAAAATTTGGTGAGGGGGAACTTAAGTAATTCTTTTTCCTTGAAAAGCATCTATGGCAGTCATGTACTTGTGTGTCAGTTTCATAATTGGGAGTCTAGGGGTGGAGTCTAGCCTGTCACTCTGGAGATACTCAATGAGGCCTCTGTGTGGGCATGGCTTTCTCCTGAGAATTCTGGGAAGTCTCGCCGTATTTCCCAATTGGAGAAGAGAGATTTGAATCCATCTCTGAGAGATGAACTACTGACAAGATGAGATGACAGTATGCTGAACCTGGAGGAGCCGCAGGAGAAGCCACACGGGCTTACCCTGATGGAACCAGACCTCTAGGACTGGGGAAGCCACAGAGAGACCCCTGCAAATGCTGAGATGCTTCTACCACCAATGGATACTGCTGATGGACCCTGAGTCCTGGACATGGGAAGCCACAGAGAGATCCCTGCCAGTGCTGAAATGCTTCTAAATTGTCTTGGTGTCATTGCACATGCTCCGTGAATCGGAAGGAGACTTTAAAGAATGATATTAGACATATGGGCTAATATCAGATTTATGACTTTGCACTGTACTGGGTTGGGATGCTTTCTAAATGTTACTTTTGTCATGTATATGAACCTTTCCCTTATATCCATATGCATGTTTATGAATTAGCTTCTCTAGTCTACCGGGGCTAACACAGCATACCCTCGTCCAAATAAGCTTAAGAAATTATGATGGAAATGTTCAACATAAAATACAAATCCGCCTTTTGATATTGACAGCAAAATCTCAATAGTGATAGGTGAAATGAATAACATCGACCATAAATGAAATAATTAGGAAAGTTCGATGGTCTTTCACCAAGGGGGTTGTGGCCTCTCAGAGAGTTTGTGGAAGGTTGCTACTCATGGGCAGCAAAGCCCTTGGCTTTGAAACATCAATGTAACTGCCCGTCCTAGAACTTCCCACCTGGGTTTCTGGTGGTGGGGGGAGAAGAGCAGCAAAGACCCTGGAATGTCATAGGGACCCCCTATTCTCTCTTGGAAGTTCATTTTAAGATTAGGCTGATAGCTGCCCTTCTGTCTTAACCCACCACATGGATAGCGGAGGGCATTTAAATGCCACTTATTTGAAAGCACTGGTCCTGCTGTTTGCAAGGTCCAGGGGAACTGGATCAGAGGACAAGTGTCTGTGCTTCTCCATGTAGAATGCTCAGTGGTCCAGCATGGAGAGGCAAGAGGAGAGCTCAGGGAGTCTGGTAAGGAGGGTCACAGCGCCCCCTGACTCTGTTGGGGGCATTGTGGTTTGAGGTTCAGTCCTGAGGAGGTGAAGTCAGGTGGTCCTTAGGCAGGGTCAATTTTCCCATCACTGTCCTGTGTACAGAGGGCATTCTGGGAACCAACAAGATCTATTCTCTGACCTCAGTTTCAAAATCCATCTCCCCACTCACCTGCTGTGCAACCTAGACAAGTCCCTCAGCCTTGCTGGACATTCATTTCTTCTCTGATACAATGAAGACCACGCTTCCCTGTGAGGGTTAAGGGAGGTCATTGCCTGAGTCTTGGCTCGGCCCTAGTCAGCAATTATCCTGATGGTTCTTTTGTCCTCAGGGTTTTGGAAGGACAGGATCTTGTAGAATCCCACAAGCTCCTTCAGAAAGATCTGTCTGTCTGACATCAAGTACAGGGCTGGAGCCTGAGTGGGAGGGGAGACTTACTGATTCTGCACCAGAGGGAATCTGGATGCTCTGGGGGAAGCCTTCCTGGGCAGATGGTACTCACATGTGGACAGACACACAGCACTTCCATCCCTCACTGCATGTTTCTGCACCCAGTACATGGAAGTCCCAGCAAGGAGACAGAGCAGGGAGTCTTTGTACCCTGGCTACAGCTGACTGATGGCACCCTGACCATAAATACACTTCATCCTGCGGCTCCCTCCCCTCCCCACACCCCCATCCCAAGCAGGGAGCCAGAAGCACAGAGGGAAATGGGGCAGTTTTAACCCTGGAGAGATCACACAGCTAACAGACTGACCCTGACCGCTAGCCCAGTGCTCTGTCCACTGTGCTCTGAGCCAGACTCCCAGCAGGCTGCTCCTGCACAGTCAGGGTGGGGAGAGCTTTGTCCTGCGGGACAGGAGCGGCCATGAGGGACAATTTACCTCTGCACCTACAAACTGGGCAACAAGTTCTGTATGGCTTGCCCAGTCTCCTCCACTGGAAAAGGGACATAAAACAATACTTGGTCAGAAGAGTTACCTTGGAACCTGCCTTGGGGTGAATGCTCTTATCAATGGAGCTTTCTTGTTATCATGGTCACTGCCACAGGGGGCAGTGTTCTCCCTGCTGACAATCAAGTCTGGCCAGGTGAGCCTAGCTGGGGACATGCTTAGTGCTGGATAGTCTTTGCATGGTGAACCCAGGTGTCAGACCTCCCATGCAGCCTCTCAACAGCCATGCTCATCACAGCAGACCTTTTGTTTAACAGAAAGAAAAACAGACCTAGGATAAAGTCATCAACTTGTATTATCATTCAGATATTTCATAGAAAAATTGAGATAGCAAAGAAGGCAAGGGCATTTGAAGGAGAATCTCTGGCTTTGGACACGCGGGTCTAGACACATCTGGTGAGGGCTCTCCCATCAGGCACAGCAGCTGCACTTGGCCGATGCCCCTTTGCAGATGCAGCCCTGGGCACACTTGGCACAGCCAGCAGGGCAGCAGGAGCAGCAGCCTACAAAGAGAGGGAAGGAAGAGGTCAGATGACACACAAACTCTGTCATCTCCTTATGGGACTAGCTCTGTTCAGAAAGAAGAGTCCAGAGCACTAGAGGTCCTGTCTTGTCCCAGACACCTGGGAGGATGTTCCCAGCCGGGGGCCTCTAGGAAGAGGCTACTCTGTCCTGGTGAGGAAGGGACAGTGAGCATAGTACAAGGAAGTCTGGCAGGGAGGGAAGCTCAGTCTTGAAAAGCCTACAGAGAAGTGAGGGAAGCACTCAGAACCAGAGAGGGGCCCTCCCAATTACAGCAGGTCCCAGTAGGGCCAGGGACATCCTGGGCTGTCTTCATAGGGCAGGGCTTCTCCAGTAGATCAGGAAGCCCAATTGTCCCCATGTTCATGTGCATGAGGTGGTTCAGAACCTCAGAGGAGGAAAAGAAATGAAATGATTAGAATAGTTCTGGTTCTGCTCCCACCTGGCTGGAAAACTCTTCATCTCATTTTCCTTCTTCCAGAGGCAAGCCTGAGCCTCCACCACACCTCAGATTGTGACTTAGGTGTTACAATTGGGCAGAGACTAGGGGAAGAAGCCTGCCGAATTCTAGAACTTTCCCTATCAAGCCCAGCCCCCACGTCCCCAGGAAGCCCCCCCCTCACACACTCACTCTTCTTGCAGGACTTGCATCTGCAGTCTTTGCACGTGCAGGAGTCAGAGCAGCCACAGGAGTCTTCTGCCAGGGAGAGAGTCAGGCAGTGAGCACAGGCTGAGCGGCAGCAGCTCCAGCACTCACTCAGTTACCCCCCACCCCCACCCCGTTCCCCTTCTCAGCTGCCTCAGCCCCAGAGCTCCTGTCACACTCAGGGGAGGGACTCAAAGTCTGGTCACCTCCTCTCTTTACTTGGGAACTGGAGGGACATGCATCCTCCTGCTTTACTTCACGGGAAGGTGCCTGGCTCCAAGAGTATGGATGTCTGAATGGTGACATGTGTGTCTTGAGCGCCAAAGAGACATGGTTCCTGTCTGCCCACCCAACAAGGCAGCTCACAGGCTGGACAGAGGTTTTGTGGTCAGTGAGCAGCCCCTGACCAGCTTGGTCATGTCCTGCAGACACGTTTGACCCTCAGTGCTGTGGCCCCCAGTTGTGGGGAGGTGGGATGATTGGATGCCCTGAATTGTCAGGGATGCAGGCGCTGGGTGAAGGGAGAGGACTTGTCTCCAGAACTAGCGTCAGAAGTCAAAGCGCTGCCTCCTCCAGCCATCAGGAACCTCAGCATACTGAGCCCAGGAGCCTGGGTCTCTTCCTTACCAGTGGTGCAGGAGCAGTTGGGGTCCATGTCCAGTGAGATGAGGACAGAGTCAGAAGGAAGATGGTCAGGAAGACACTGAGTACGTGGAAAGCTTGATGGATCCCAGAGCCTACGTGTCTATTTATGTGCAGACCGGTTGGAGCGGGTACAGAGGCCCAGACTCTGTGCTCCTCACCCCACTGGAGGACCACACGCAGCAAGTGGGGCGGGTGCACAGCTCCCTGCACGAAGCTCTGGGACTTTGACCTCTGCCCCTTTGCACACACTCGAGGGAGGGACTGTAAGGCCCAGGGTGGTGTCCAAGCTGTCCCCACCACCCACCCTCTCCACCTGGGTCTCCAAGTCCTGTGACCACCAAGCGCTGTGGGGTGTGCCTAAAACTCGCCCTCTGGATTCCTCTGTCTCCCAGCTCATCTGCCTGGAGGTTCTTCCACCCCTCCCCCAGAGTATCCCCTTAGAGTGTTCCCGTGTGCAACCCCAGTTTTGCACTCTGTACCCAGATGGGGCCATAGTGGGGATCTGTGAGTGGTGTGTGCTGTGTGAAGAAGATTGGCTGACCCTTGACCCTCGCTGTGTACTGCTCTTCTCTCCACATCCCTATCTGGTGTCTGTCCCTTTCCCAGTACACAGTTCAGGGCTTTAGTTTCTGGTCATTCCAGTCACTGTGTCAGAGGTGAGATGGCTGTATGTGTCACTATAGCCAACCCAGTGCGGGCTGAGTGTCCAAGTCACCTCTGGGTGCATGTTTGTTTTAGGTGATAGGTAGTCTGGGCATTAGAGAGAGGGGGGTTTCCCTTTCTGTTCTATGAACAATGGAGTAGCGTCTATGTTTGGTCTGAGGCAGGTCCTGTTTAATCATTCTGAACTGTGTCAACAATCCTGAAGGGGGATACTGTTATTTAAGATCCTGAATTATGCATGAGAAGCTAAGACAGAGGCCTGTAAGAAATTGCCCAGTCACAGAGTGAGCGTGTGCTAGCACTGGGGATTCAATCAGCCTCTCAAGGGAACCAGATGGCCCAGGATAAAGTGGGGAAGGGGGCCTTGCAGCTCCCTGGCTGTGGGCTTGGTTGATTTGGGTGTGTTCTAGGGTACAGCACCAACAAAACTCCCTGCCTTTATGTGGATTACAACTCTTGGCACCTCTGTGGAACACGGTAGAACTGTCCCTCTTTATTGAAGAGGAAAAGCGCATCAGAATTCCCAGGAGCAGGTGGTGGTTAAGAACGGCTGGCCTTGTGGTAAGCTACCCTTCCTGGCTAGGCCGAGGGTGACGGCGATGGCGTCAATGTCTGACTCAGAGTGACCTGGTAGGACAGGGTGGAGCAGCCCCTGTAGGTTTAGGAGCCTGTAACTCGTAACAGAAGTAGAAAACCCCTTCGTTCCCCTGAGGAGCGACTGCTGTTATCTGACTGGGGCCTCTTTGGACTGCAGCTGAAAGTGTCATCAGTCTGCCAGCAGGCCACATTCGGAGTATAAAGGAGAAGTCAAATCTCAAATATAAGGCAAGGGAACATTTATTAAGTTTTAAACAGAAGGCTGAGCCCCGGTGGCATAGTGGTTGTGTGCAGGATTGCGGCCCACTGGGATGGAGGTTCGATTCCAGTTCCACAGAGCAAAGGCTGGGCCTCCTACTCCCACCACCTGAGGGCAGTGATGCCCCCCCCCCCAAAAAAAGTTCTAAACACAACAAAAATGGGATGAACACACATATAGTATCTACATGGAGTCCCTTAGCATAAGGTCATAATGGCGCTCATAGGCTTTCTGAGAATCGGGGACTGAAACGGGACATTGGAGATCAAAAGAAATGGTTACTAAGGTTAGATTGGCAACAGAGGAATGCATCACAGTTACAGGTGGCACTGTAGAATAAGAAGCAGGCTCGGGATGGGGACAGGCACATTATGACATGCCGAATAACTTACAGACATTATCCGATACCTTCCCAAGGCAGCCAACTGACACGTGATGCATGACCATGCCACTGAAATACATCAGTTCCATCAAGGACACACAGAGGACTCTGAGAATGCCGCTTCCTGGGCAGGCCAGCTGCTGGTGAAGGTGATTCACTTTCCAAGACACTCGTCCTGAGGGCAAGACTGGCCACCTCCCTAGTCGATGGTCAAAGGCGTCATTCATGTATTTCTTCCTGTTAGGTGGCATGGCGCTGACGGGAACCTAAACTTCTGCAAAGGAATTTTGGGCTTTCATGGTTTCACTCATATCTTCTGCAAAAGCAGGTCTCAGAATTCCTTTTCAAATACGGTGTATGATGGGTTTGGCTGCGGAGTCAATTCCACAGCATGGTACCTAAGTAGGGGTTCTGTGACTATAAACAGTTATGGGACAGGAAAGCCTCATCTTTGCACCTGAAGGTGTCAGTTGGGTTTGAACCACACACCTTGCACTTAGCCTTCCAAGAAATATGAGCAACACCCCCCTTTTCTTGTTTCAGGTCACAAATGGCAAACTCTCCAGCTCACATTGAATCAGACCCTCCCTGTCTCAGAACAAGATGTGCTCCACGTTTCAATGGACAGTTTGCAGGAGAGAGGAGGGATGCAACCAGGCCTTCTTTCCAAAGAGTCTGTGTGAAAATTGACCCCTACCTTTGGTGACAACATCAGCGTCTGATTGCTAGTCCCACCCTGAACCATCAGAAAGAAGAGCAGTTCCCCTTCAGAGCCTGGTGGATTCAAGGAGACAGAGTGCAGCAGACAGACCGAGTCCTGCTCAACCCCATGTAACTGTCTGAGAAATGGGAAGTGAAATCCTCCTGCTTTGCTCTCATTTTATTTAAAAAAATTTTTTTTAGTATTGTAATATGTTTATTTTAATTTTAAAATGCAGCAGGATGTTGCTAAATTGCTTAAAAGTGGGACACCTGGTTACCTTATCTTATATACAAGTGATTTTTCGATCCCTGAGTATTTAAACATTGCTTAGTATTTTCTCTGGGACATCATGTACATAAAGACTACAATTATCTTTTGCTCTCATTTTATATAGAGACAGCCAACACCTGACACACTCCTTCTTCTTGGGCACCCAAGATTCCAGAAACTCTATCCCGGACCGGGACGGGCTTGGAAGCAGGTGGGGAGGCACTGAGAAGAACCATGAAAGAAGACGGATTTCAACCTTCCCGGAAAGGGCGAGTTTGAGGATGATCCAGGGGAGGGCAGGGAAAACAGCGGGGACCCCGGGGACTGGGTTCCCGGAACACCGGACACTGGGCAGTAGTCGGGGGACAAGCGGGAAGAGGCGAACAGCCCGCGGGACACCGAGTTCCACGGGGCGAGCAGCCCCTCCCGCGAGCGGGCCCAGAGGCGGGGGCGGTGTCCAGCGGGCCGATTGCAGGAGCCAGTTAGGTCACCGCCCGCTGAGCTCAGCCCCGCAGGAGCGTGTGCAGTGAGGGGCGGGGCCTGGCGGGTGCAGGGGGCGGGGTTTTTGCGCACGGCCGGCCCCCTCAGGTTCAAATGGAGTGGCGCTCGGGCTCCAGCAAGCCTTGCACGCGCTAGCATTCTCTTTCACACCTCACCTGGGACCGCCAGCCTCATCTTCCTCCAAATGGACCCCAACTGCTCCTGCGCCCCTGGTGAGGACTCTATACCCGCTTCCTGGACGTGGTTGTCCCGCCTGTGAAGTGAACCCAGCCAAGAGTGCTGGCATCCTGTGGGCAGAGGGGTGGGGGTGAGACTTCATCACCTGTCTGACTGGCAGGAGCTCTGGGACTCAGGCAGCTGAGAACAGGAACAGGGGGGTTTGCTGAGTGAGTGCTGGACGTGCTGTCTCCCCGCCTGTGCTCAGTGCCTGACTCTCTCCCTGGCAGGAGGCTCCTGTGGCTGCTCTGACTCCTGCACGTGCAAAGACTGCAGATGCAAGTCCTGCAAGAAGAGTGAGTGTGTGAGGGGGGGGTTCTCCTGGGGATGTGGGCCTGGGCTGGGCAAGGAAGGTCCTAGAACTCGAACTCGGCAGCTTCTGCCCTGTCCTGTCCCCACCCCGCACCTGAGTCACAATCAGAGGCAGCAGGGCCTTAGATGTGCTGTAGGCTTAACCTGTCCTTCTGGAAGAAGGAAACCGAGATGCACAGTTCTCCATCCATCCAGTAAGGACCAGATCCAGGATCTATTCTCCTCATTCTTTCTTGGTTCTCTGTGGTTCTGAAGCACCTCATGCCCATGGACATGTCAATATTACAGTATCCTGACTACTGGAACTGTACTGTCCTACAGTGGCAGCCCAGGATGTCCCCGTTTCTAACCAGGCACTGCTGTAACTGGGTCAACTCCTCTCAGATCCCGAGGACTTCCCTCACTTCTCTGTCTACTTCTCAAGACTGATCTTCCCTCTCTGCCAGATTGCCTTGTATTGTACTCACTGTCCCTTCCTCAGCAGGACAGGGCAGCTCCTTCTTAGTGGGACCCGACCGGGAACATTCTCGCAGGTGTCTGGGGACATGGCAGATCCTCTACTGCTCTGAACCCTGCTGCCTGGGGCAGAGGAAGAGACAGGCTTGCTGTTGGGGCGGGAGGGGGGGGGAGGAGAGGTTTGCCTGTCTATGTCCCCTGACCCGTCTCTCCCATCTCTCCCCAGGCTGCTGCTCCTGCTGCCCTGCTGGCTGTGCCAAGTGTGCCCAGGGCTGCATCTGCAAAGGAGCATCCGACAAGTGCAGCTGCTGTGCCTGATGGGAGAGCTCTGCCCAGAAGTGTCAACAGCCACGTGTCTAAAGTCTCAAATGCCCCTGCCTTCTTTGCTACCTCAATTTTTCTATGAAATATCTGAATGATAATAAAGGTTGATGACTTTATTCTAGGTCTCTTTGCTTTGTGTTAAACAAAAGGTCTGCTGTGATGAGCAAGGCTGTTGTGAAGCTGCACAGGAGGTCTGACACCTGGGTTTGCCATGCAAAGACTATCCAGCATTAAGCATGTCTTCAGCTAGGCACACCTGGCCAGGCTTGATTGTCAGCTGGGAGAACACTGCCCCCTGTGATCATGATAACAAGAAAGCTCCATTGATGGCACATTCACCTCAGGCCAGGTTCCAAGGTGCCTCCTCTGACCAGGTGCTATTTTATGTCCCTTTCCCGGTGGAGATGACTAGGCAGGTCACACAGAAGTTGTTGCCCAGCCTGTAGGTGCAGTGGGAGATTTTCCCTTATGCCAAGCTCTCCCCACCTAGACTTTCTGTGCAGGAGTGGCCTGTTGGAAGCCTGGCTCAGAGCACAGTGAGCAGAGCACTGGACTATCAGTCAGGGTCAGTCTGTTAGCCGTGTGACCTCTTGGGCCTCAGCATGCCACCAGTGTGCCCTGGGTTAGAACTGCCCATTTCCCTGTGTGCTTTTGGTTCCCAGTTGTGGGGGGCAGGATGAAGTGCTCAGACCCTTCTTGGTCAGGGTGCCAGGCCATCAGCCAGCTGTAGCCTCCTTTATGTGTCTCCCAGGGACTGTGTGCAGACACATGCAGTGAGGGATGGCTTTACCCCGTGTGTCTCCCCGTGTGAGTACCATCTGCCCAGGAGGGTCTGGCTCTAAGGACATCCAGATTCCCTCTGGTGCAGAATCAGTAAGCCTTCCCACTCAGGCTCCAGCCCTGTACTTGATGTCAGACAGAGAGGCCTTTCTGAAGGAGTTTGTGGGATTCTAAAAGATCCTGTCCTTCCAAAATCCTGTGGACAAAAGGACCATCAGGATAATTGTTGACTAAGGCCTACCCATGACTCAGGCAATGACCTCCCTTAACCCTCACAGGGAAGCGTGGTCTTCATTGTATCAGGGAAGAAATGGACTTGTCTAGGTTGCACAGCAGGTGAGTGGGGAGGTGGATTTTGAAACTGAGGTCAGAGAATAGATCTTGTTGGTTCCCAGAATGCCCTCTGCACACAGGACAGTGATGGGAAGACTGACTCTGCCTAGGGACCACCTGACTCCACCTCCTCAGGACTGAACCTCAAACCACAATGCCCACCCCCCCCAACAGAGTCAGGGGGTGCTGTGACCCGCCTCACCAGACCCCCTGAGCTCTCCTCCTGCCTCCCCATGCTGGACCACTGAGCATTCTACATGGAGAAGCACAGACACTTGTCCTCTGATCCAGTTCCTCTGGACCTTGCAAACAGCAGGATCAGTACTTCCAATTAACTAGCATTTGACTGCCTTCAGCTATTCATATGCTAGGTCAAGACAGAGGGCATCTTTCAGAGGAGATCAGGCACGTTCAGGATTGTATGGCCCTAGACCAATCACCATCTTCCAGACTAACTTTTTCCCCCCCTTCCAGACTAATCTTATGATGAAGTTCCAACAAAGAATAGGGGGTCTCCATGACATTCCATGTTCCCCAGAAGTCAAGGTGGGAAGTTCTTGGTTGGGCAGTTTCATTAATGCTCCTTACCGGTGGATACTTTCCTCCTGAGTCGAATTCCTCCACAAATTCTCTGGCAGCCCACGACCCCCTTTGTGAAAAACCATCAAGGCTTTATAATTACTCCATTTATTGTCGATGCTATTAGATCCACCTCTCACTATTGAGATTTTACTGTTAATATCAAAATGTGGATTTGTATTTTATGCGGAACATTTGTATGATAAGTATCTAAGCTTATTTTACCTAGGTTATGCTTTTCAGGGAAAAGGAATTATTCAAGTTGGCCCAGGCATAATTTTTGCACCAGAGCTCATAAACTAGGATAAAGTGTCTTCCTCTCACTGAATTTGGTTGGATTCAGATTCATGGTGCCCCTACAGGACCAGATACATGGCCCTGTGGGTTTCTGAGACTGTACATTCTTTTTTTGTTTCTTTGTTTGTTTGTTTTGGCATCACTGCCTCTGGTGGTCGTGGGCGCTACTCAGTGCTGCTCCTGAGAGCCGCCGCTGGATTTGAACTGCCAAGCCCGCAGGCCACAGTCCCACACTCAACCACTTATGCCACCGGGGCTCAGCCCGAGACTGTACATTCTTATGGGAGTACAAGGAGTGTCTGTTCCCTAGACTAGAGTGTGCCCATCTGCAGATGCAGTCCTCAGATCCTCGCACAGTCTCCGGGGCTCAAGACCATCCACGTTTCCTTAGAAATTCACTTGTACTCTTCCATCAGGTTTAGGGTTAGGGGCAGGAGATGATGCCAGATGGTCTTTCTGCCCAGAGAATCTGAGAAGCATCAGGACTGTGAGGAACCAAGCAGGTGGGGAGGGGATTCCAGACCCTCCTTTGACACCCCTGGAAGCCTAATGTCTCCTGAGAGGACAGCGACCATGACTCTAAACCATCACTCCTGATTCTGAGAACAGAGGGGACCGTACCTGCTCCCACCCTTCCATCACCCGGCACCGGGCTCTTCCCTCTCCACAGCTTGGACAGGGAGCTGGGCTTGGAAGGGCTAACACTGGGGTCCGGGTCCCAGGTGTGTGGTGTCCCAGTTGAGACCCACACCAAGCCCAGAGGATGCCAATAGCAAGGGGGACCCTAGTTCCAACCCACACAAAGAAACCAAACCTGAATAAAGTCACCAAGTTTCATTATTATCTTTTATATAGTCTGTAGAAACAAAAAAATGAGGTAGCAAGGAGGTCAGGGTCATCTGAGGGAGAATCTCAGACTTTGCACAGGACAGTCCACTCGCATCGGCTCTCCCCTCAGGGGCAGCAGCTGCACTTGTCAGATGTCCCTTTGCAGATGCAGCCCTGGGCACACTTGGCACAGCCAGCAGGGCAGCAGGCGCAGCAGCCTGGGAGAGAGGGAAGGAAGAGGTCAGATGACACACTGACGGGTAGCCCTCTCCTGAGAGCAGGCCTGACCTGGGCAGCAGGGCCCAGAG
>PVJH01044778.1:0-12798 GCA_004026705.1 Nesogale talazaci | reverse complement strand
AGTGCCCACAGGCTGCCAAAAGAACAAGCCAATCCCTCTTGGATAAAGCACGGCCAGAATGTTTCTGAGAGCAAAGGATGGCCAGGCTTGCCCTCCCGTCGTTGGGGTGTGTTGGCAGGAGTGGCCAGTCCCTGGGGAAGGATGTCCCGCTTGGTGAGGTGGCGAGGCCAGCTCTGAACAAGATGGATGGACACGATGACGGCAACAATGGGCACAGACATAAGAACACATGTGTGTGTGTGGGGGGGGGGGGGGGGGGACGCCCAGAACCGGACACTCTTTCCTTGTGTTTTGTGTAAGGCTCTGAGGACTTGGAAACTAACAACAAGATGGAGCCAAGAGTCTGCCTTGTGGCCTGTTTGCGCTCTCACTCTCTCTCTCTCTCTCTCTCTCTCTCTCTCTCTCTCTCTCCCCCAACCCGACAGCACCGTCCTGCCGGATAGATTCCGCTTTCCAGAGTTTACAATCCCGGACAAGACGCGAGGATCCAGGAAGCGGAGTACTCATAGACTTAGCATGCTGACTTCCTATTCTTTCTTTCTTTTTATTTTTTAGGATTTTCACTTCTCTTTTAAGCACTGATTTTCAAGTTTCCTTTTTTAAAACAAGTAAATCTTAGAACAATTCAGATAACCAGGGTTCTCGGGGAAATAGGCTTTTGTTTTTTTTTTCTTGGGGGGGGAGGGCATCACTGCTCTCCGGTGGTGGGAGTAGGAGGCCCAGCCCCACTGCTGGAATTGAACCTCCGTCCCAGTGGGCCGCAGTCCCGCGCACAACCACTACACCACCGGGGCTCAGCCCTGGGAAATAGTTTTTACTCATCCACGAAGGACTCCCTAGGACATGCACCTGTCTTCTGCAAAGAACTCTGTTGGCTGGGTTAACAGACACGGTCGCAGAAACCATTTGTAAGAGTACAACAGCCCCAATAAAGTGATTTATTAAAAAAAAAAAAAAAGGGGGGGGGGGAGAAGAGCTTATACCAAGGGCTCAAGTAGAAAATATTTGGAAATAAATAAGGCAACATGTGTACAAATATGCTTGATACAAATGATGTATTGAATGTTCTAAGAGCTGTAAGAGCCCCCAGTAAAATCATTGAGAAAAAAAAAAAGTAAAATGGGATTGGTACAAACCCCTGTCCCTACACCTAGTTTGGAGGTTTGTTCGAAAGGGGTCATTGGCACCTGTCCTGAGCACATGAATCCAGCCGCACCTGGATGTAAGGGCTTTCTTTTGTCCCTATTATCTGGGAGTGTGGGTTTCGAATCAAGCATAAAAGCCTCGGTGTAGAATTTCATTGTTTTAGAATAGTCACTGCCTTAATGTTTAAGCATCTGTTTAAGCCCTCCCAAGAAAGGAGGTGTGCATGTTTGTTTGTACATAGAAAATCAGTGGCTTATGACTTTAAAGGTATATTTTGTTTCTCTGACCGTGTTTGTTAATCCAGCCAATAGAGTTCTTTGCTGACTTACTCTTTCGTCGTGGAATTTTTATCATGCCAATATGGTTTATGATGGGCCTTGGGGCCCACACCAGAAAGCCTAGTTAACAAGGTCGTTTATGGTGGGCCTTTGGGGCCCATCAGTTCTGCCTGTGGAAGGGACAAAGACATTTGGTGGAGTCAAGTAAGTGGGTTACATCATTGACACCCCACCCACAAACAAACAAACCCAGAGTCCTAGGCTCTAGTGAGCTTCCCGGGTTGGCAATATGTTATGCAGGTTGTCACAAAGGACTGCTGGGAGGTTTCATTCATTCATTCATTCACTCATTCATGCTGGGAGTGATGGGAGAACTACAAGCATGCGTGCATTTCCTCCTGGCTTCTGCTCTGTGTGCTTCTCATGTTGTTAACTCTGACCTGTCCCTTGGCCTGTAACAAACCACACGCTCATGCACTTGACGACAACAGCTTGAATATTCTGTCTCAGGAACCACTGGAACGGAGGGTGGCCAGGGGAGCCTCTGACAACAGCCAAGCTGACCTGGGTTCAAATCCTGGACTCCTCACTTCTCCAGGGGATCGTACCCCCACCTCACTGCTAGTGCGTGGTACAGGGACGGGTGATGGAGCGCACTCACACAGCACACTGCCTTCTCCTCTTCTCGTTTTTTTTTTTAGGCATCATTGCCCTCTGGTGGTGGGAGTAGGAGGCCCAGCCTTTGCTCCTGTGGAGCTGGAATTGAACCTCCATCCCAGTGGGCCGCAGTCCCGCACACAACCACTACGCCACCAGAGCTCAGCCCTCTCTTCTCGTTTTAAGAAGCGAGGCAGTCACGTTCACTCTGCTGTGCTCACAGTGGTATTCCTGGGGGGCAAAGGACACTCCACCCACCTGAGACCTGGTCTGTTCCTCTGCTCCTGGGGAAGGGGTTGAGGCTGGAGAACAGATGGTTGCAGGAGAGAAAGAGGCCGTAAGGAAAGTTCTCTGTTCATGTAGGCGACCTGAGGGGAAATGTACTTGTTGGTTTTGCTTAACCTGAGGTCATTCTTTCTTCACCCAGCTGGCTCCCTCCCCACACCCAGCCTGGATCCTCTGACCCCACAACCCTCATCAACTCACCTCGGCCCTCATGTCCGGAGCTCAACCTCTCCATGACTCCCTCTCCTGGAATTTCTCAGAAGAGCAGTGCTTCTTTCAATATTCTGATCTTCCTAAAGGGAAGAAGCCAAAAGCTGAAAAGGGCTTCTTCATTCCTGGAATTCTCCAAGATAGTGTTGGTTGGGCACCTGGGGTCTGAAATACCTGTCCCCTCCCCCTCCCTTGAGCCTGATGGGTTCCCATATGCTGGAAGCTGTGGACTCAGAAAACTTCTTGTCAACGGAGTCCCACCTTCAGGTCCCAGAGCTGTAAGTCCAGGAGGAATCACAGCCTCTGGATTAGACCATTAGGAAGTAGGAAGGGGCTTCAAAGTAACTGTGGAGAAATGATTTTCAAAGATACTAGGATTTTCCCATGCATTTTTCAAGTTCTTCTTCCACCCCACCCACACTAGGGGCCCAGGGATGAACAGTGCCCCTGCCTAAGCCAAAGACCCAAGGCAGGTCCTTGGACCATGGGCTTCTGCTGTTTTGCCTAGTTGTTAGTACCGGGGGTCCAAGGTACCCGCTATTCCATCCAGCCAACTGCACAGGGATCTGAGAATTGGTGGTCGCCCCAGGACCCACACGTTGGTGGTTCCTGCTGCTCCACCAGGTCACAGGCCGTGGGAGTTCTTGAACTGGAGCAGGCTGCTTCTCCGTCCCATCAGCTGGGCTGGGAATACACAGATCGTGGCAGCCTCTGCTCCCTCCAGCTACCTGTGCTGTGCACGCATGCTCTGGCAGCACATCCTTCCCTGCCCGGCACCCCTGTGGACACACCTGTGGCCCAGGCACACGGCCCTCTACTCTGAAGCGCCCCCGCGCCCCGCGCCCCCTTCCAAATGGCAGTGTGCCTGAACAGGGGGGGACATTTCTGGCACCCCTGACCATGTGACTGCTCAGACGCTCGCATCACCTCACCAGTAACACCCGTGCCTCCTCAAGTCACCACTCCACAATTCACTGAGTCCCGCACCCACACGCGCAGCTGCTGCTCCCCACCCCCCCCCCCCCCCCCCCCCCCCCCCCGCCCCCCGGGTCCCAGATCATGAGAACTCCAGTGCAGCCAGACTAGTGATCAGAGCAGCACCGCCGCCTGCTTCCTCAGAGGGAATAAAAGAAGATGGCACGATGCGGCAAACAGACCTACCATACACTTCAAAAACGTGGGTCTGGAGACAACAGACACTGGCGCCACATAAGAAACACAGCAAGAGGTTTCCAGAAAAATGACCAAACTAGGCTGAGCCCCGGTGGCGTATGTG
Source organism: Nesogale talazaci (assembly GCA_004026705.1). Classification (NCBI taxonomy): domain Eukaryota; kingdom Metazoa; phylum Chordata; class Mammalia; order Afrosoricida; family Tenrecidae; genus Nesogale; species Nesogale talazaci. Next base: position 8,946 of record PVJH01044778.1, on the reverse strand, counting down.
GTTGAGTGCGGGACTGCAGCCCGTGGGCTTGGCGGTTCAAATCCAGCAGTGGCTCTCAGGAGCCGCTGAGTAGCGCCCACGGGCGCCTGAGGGTGGCCCCCTCTCCGCCCCCAAAATGTCCACACTAAAGTCCCAGGAGAAAAATATGGTCCTGGAGTGTCCAAATATGGAATGCCAAGGACTGAAAGGTAGGGCTTTCCAAGACTTCAAGGAAAGATCACAGACCACACCAATAAACCCAAGGGAAACAGAAAAAAAGGCAAGGACACTTACAGAGCAAACATGGCAACATCAACGCAAGAAACCTGCAAAAACAGCAACGGGACACGCCAAAGATTAAAAGTGAAATGCCAGGAGTGGACAACCCAATGAAGGATTCAGTCAATAGAAGACAGGATTGGTGAGACGATGACAAGTCCCTGGACAATTTGAGGAGAAATCAAAACTTCCCTAACGTCACGAAGTCCCTGAAGATACCCACCCAAGAAGCTCCACAAGTACCGTACCAGGCAGAACCTAAAAGAAAAGTCCCTGTGACATATCAATCAAATTTGAGACAAATTTGTCTCAATTTATTTCAAAGACGAAATAAATAAGTAAAAAAATAAAATAAAATAAATTGTGAGAGCCCCTCAGGAAAAATAAAACTTCCCCTACAAAGAGGCACCAATTCAATTAAACTAAGATGACACAGCAGAAGCACACAGGTCAGAAAGCAATGAGATGACACACACACGCTCTTAAAAGAAAAAGAAAAGCGAAAGAATTGTATACCCAGCAACACCGTCTCTCCACGACGACTGCATAATTAGGACATTCCCAGATGAACTGAAATGATGTTAGATCAGATCACGAGAGAACCCGGGCCCACCCATGTTGACAAAAAACCTATCACAGGTGCTCTGAAAGAAAGACCCGGTGACTTGTTTCTGAAAGGTCAGAGTCATAATTCTGTGGAGCGCAGCTCAATTCTGAGACATATGGGGACTCCATGAATCAGCATCAATTCAACATAAACTGTAAGAATTATGTGCAGCTAGTGTGCTGAGAATATAAATTCTACTCCCAATAAAACACGAAACCTTTTGTGGTGGAGTTCATTCTGACTCGCTGTGATGCTTTGGATTATAAGTAATATTCCTCCACAGGGTTTTCATGGGTGTAATCTTAAAGGAAGGAGCTGAGGTGTCGCAGCAGTTAAGTGTTCAGCCGTTCAGTCGTTGGTTCAAACCCACCAGCTTGCAGTTCCATGGGAGGAAGATGTGTCAGTCTGCTTCCACAAAGATTACAGTCTTGAAAACAGTATGGGGTATATTTACTCTGTCTTAAAGGGTTATTACCAGTAGAAATCAACTGGATAACAAAAAGTTTTGCCTTTTTTTTCTTTTAGAGGGAGAGAGGGATTTTTGTGTGTGTGGCATCACTGCCCTGGTGGGAGTAGGAAGCCCAGTCTTGCTCCTGGAGAGCTGCCACTGGATATGAACCATCAAGCCTGTGGGCTGCAGTCCCACACACAACCATGACAGCAAGGGATTAATTTTAATGGAAGCAGATCACCAGGTCTTTCTTTCACAGCACCTCTGAGGGATTCAAATGACCAATCTGGTTAGTGGTTGAACACAAATATCCCAGGGCATAACAATCTAAGCTGAACACTCTTAAGAACTAGAATCCCAAATTGTCGCCGTGGATGGTCCTCAAGTGTGGGCTAACTTGGACAGGAAATGGCACCACCCTGTTCAGGTGTACTTTTAAGAGGGAGAGCATCGTGTGTGACCTGTTCCAGAATGTGCACTGTTCATACATGGCTAAACGAGATTTTACTTCATGGAATGAGAAGTGTTGAGTGTGCTGATACCCACTGACCAAATGTCTTCGGCTGGGTTCTCTAGAGAAGCAAACCCAGTAAAGCTTATATATGTCCACATGCAGAGATGTTTATCTCAAGGAAATGGCTCACAGAGTTACAGAAGCTGGCAAGTCCCAAGCCTCTTGGTCGGATAATAAGCTGGAGGCTTCTCCTGACTCATGTAGCTATAGACCCAGATGAAGCCAAGCTCTGCAGTTCAGAGGGCAGGCTTCTGGTTGCAGACTCCCAGGACCATCAAGCAACATGGCAGGCTGTAAGCACAAATCTAAAGAACTAGAGGTCTTTAATGATATGCTCGATGCAGTTGTCCCCTAACTGCTGAGTTAAGGTGTCTACATCAAGACTGGATTCATGAGAGCCGGACTCCATGAAATGAAGAAATCACTTGCATTAGCGCATTCTCCTGCAAGGCTGGGGACAACGTGGCTTGGGGTTTGGTGTTCTCAATGCCACCTAGGGGAAAGAAATAAAAAGTAACGTTCTCCAGTCTCCCCAATCTTAGCTCTTTTAAACACTGATAATGTCATACACAGAGTGCTTTCTGAAATATACGAGCATCTTCCCTCAAGTAATATAAATCCTAATCCTTAAAAAATTACGTAAGACATGACCAGTGTGACTGAAAGGGATTTTAATTCTAGGATTGATTCCTTGGAACACGTACACGAACTAGACAATATCACATCACCGTCCTTCACATCTGCAGAGGCTGAACATACTGATGGTGGAAAATGTTTTTATAAAAATGAGCACTGTGCCCATTCAAGGATGACATGTAACACGGATGACACAGAAATTACAGCAAAAGTGTCCCACGAGACTTTCAAGTGCAGGCTATGAACCAGTTCAGCTGGTCTGGATTAGGCAATGGGTGCGGTAGCTGGATTTAATCTCTGCCTCCAGCAGGTCTGTTCAATCTACAGGGAAAATTTTATCGCCCACAAATGTTGCCTGATGATTTCAGAAACGTGGTGTGGAAAAGTGACGAGCTAAGAATGTGTGGTGTTCTTTTTTGCTTCTCTGTCTCATGAGGTGCCAGGAACAGTGGACTTTCTGGGACTCCAAAAGGGAAACTAAACAACTACCTTTCTTGATCTGTCTGTTGTACGCTTCAGACAGTGGGCTCCGCGTCTATCAACAGGGTACAGACTGATGGACGACACTTTTCTGAACTCTTGGGGCAACACTTGTGGATGACAACTAGCTCACCATCTATGGGAAGGACAGTGGAGAGGGATGGTATGCTAAAGCTTGTCACCTTCCCTGTGACCATGAAAGAACCTTGTACTTAGGACTAGGTGGGTTCATCTGACTCAACAAAACAGGATCAAGGTATTGGCTGACTCTCTTTGAGGGGCCATCTTGATCCCAGCATCTGGGTCTAGGAGCACATCCCTCTTCTCTTAGCAGGAGCCCATGGAAACATTCCCAGGATCCGCTTAACTTAGGCTATCGTAACTGGCCAACTCAGCTTCAATGTCTGTTTCTGGGATGCAGGGGACGGGATCCTTCTCCTGCAGCGCAAGAGGGGCGTGTGCAGACCATCTCCCTGATCTGTGCAGCAAGACTGATTCCTTCATCGACCAAGGGGGAACCAGTGCTGACTACTGAAGCTGTTTTATCTAGATGGGCACAGTCTTGCTCCACACAATGCCTGTGCGTGCGTCGACTGCATTGGTGATGTTCATTCCAGTAAGGCAGGAGTAAATTGACATCAGAAGTAGGTTATCATCTAGTGTTACAGCTCTTAGTGGCAGAGTTCTTAATCCTTTGCTTGTTGTCCACGGGTGAGATTAGTCACCGGTATCACTTGCTGGCCAAAGACACGGAAGAAAACCACTGGGGTATTTCTCAACCTTATAAGAAAAAAAAATTTTTTTTTGTCGTTGTTCTGGAAAAAGGTCGCTGTGGCGAAGGCACCTAGGTGGGCATTTGGGATAAGCAAGAGCAAAATGTCCAACGTGCTCACTGCCCTGCAGTGGATTCACTTTACAGGGCAGGGTTAGAACTGCCCTGTGGGTTGCCAAGGTTAACTGTTTAGGGTAGCAGCAAGTCTCTTTTTCTCTCCCTAGGAACACCCCCTGGTGGTTTCTGCTGACTCTGCGGAGGCAAGGAGTGTTGGGGAGTAAAGTCAGGGAATGACTTGGCCTCCAAGGAGGAAGATACTGGCTTTACATTAATAAAACAAAATAAAACAAAAAAAGTACAATACCACTCAGCTGGAGCTCTAATGGAAAGATCTCAGAGACCTTTCCTTCCTTCCTTTCAGTCTACTCAGCCATCTCTGGTAAAGGGTCTGTCCCAGTCCCCAGAAAGCAAAGGAGTCGCGGGAAAGAACAAGAAACCATGGGATAACATCGTTTGATCACCACTCTCACCACACCCCAGGAGGAAACTCAGCCCCAGGGGGCTCAACATACTCTCCCTATTCCCTAAAAGCAACAACAACAACAACAAAAACTCGAAAAGGAATCCGGAGTCCAGGATAGGGACCTTCCCCGCAGGACTCCCAAACGCACCCTCCTGTGCACCGCCTGCGCGCGCGGGAGCTTGCAGGGCGCGGTGGCCGTCGGGGCGACCGTCTGGGGAGGTGAACGCGGAATGCCCACACACGGTTTGCTGCCCCGGGAGAACTGCAACCCGGGCGAGTCTCAGAGGCGACAGGAAGCCCAGGCACCGGCCCCGATCCCCCGAGAACAACTCTGACAACGTGTGCGCGCGGCCCAATCCTTCTCCGAGGACGCGGAACCCAGCGCGGGGCTCTCGATGGAAACGGCTGCGCCGGCTGTAAACTTTGAACTCGGGGCAGAAGGGGGTGGGCGTCTGCCGGGAAAGAATCCGAGCGGTCAGCGGGCGACTGCGGGCACTCGCACCCCAGGGGAGCGTCTCACAGACCCTGCTGCCGGCCCCAAACCCAGGGCTGCCCGGCCCGAACCCCGCTCCCCCCACTTCCCCCCCCCTCCACCCCGGGATGCTCCGGGCTCCCCTCGCACTCTGCCTTCGCGCGGATGCGATCCTGCAACCCCCCCGGCTCCGAGCATCCTCCACATGCGGACCCGCCGTCCCTCCCCCCTCCACGTCCGACGGAGCGCATCTCCGCTCCTGCCGCCCGAACGAAGACCCTAAGGAAGACCCACGTCCCACGGATGACTCACCACACACAGGAAACGTCGGTAGGCGGAGACTACCCGGAAGCGGAAGCTGTCAGCTACGGAGGGTCGGGACTACACTTCCCAGAACCCTCTGCGGTGGGCGGTGCCATGCAGGCGCTCGCCTGGCGATTGAGATTAAGTGTCCGTGGCCTGCAGCGCCCCAAGGGAGTCCATGCTCTGGATACTGTCCTGAATCCTAAAATGACAGCCGCTTCTCTCTCTCTCTCTCTCTCTCTCTCTCTCTCTCTCTCTCTCTCTCTCTCTCTCATAAAAATGAAAATTTTTACAAATCATTGGACAGATTACAACTGAGTAATGTTGAAGAATGTTAGCCTTTGGGGGCTCACGCGCCTTATGTATGTATAACAGTGTTTATGGAGGTGTTAAGCATGTGGCTTTAGCGATCATCCGATTCTCAGAAAGTAAACCCACCACTCCACCCCATTCTGATTTTTCCCTCCCTCACATGTACTTAGAGGTGCTCTGAGTCCGCATCGACTCGATGGCCGTGAGTCACATGTTGCTGGGGTTTTACAAAGCCCTGTGTTTTACCATAACTTCGTCCTGTCCCCTATCAAATCTGTGTAACTATCAACCAGGTGAAATGTTTAGCTGTATACCTACTGCTTGTCTTTTTAAGCCTATAAAGACACCTTTGTAAGGGACATTCTGGCTGTCTTCATTCCACAATACATTGTTTTAGTCTATTAGCAGTCCCTGATGCCATCAGTATTCTCTGTCAGCACCATGGTTCACAGGAATTGATTCTTCTTCAGTCTCTCTTATTCACTGTCCAACTTTCACCTGCACAGGAGGCCATCGGAGATATCATGGCTTCCATCAGGGACACCTTAGCTCTCAAATTAACACCCTTGCTTTTCAACACTTTCTTTTTTTTTTTTTTTAATAATTTTATTGGAGGCTCTTACAGCTACTACAACATTCAGTACATCATTTGTATCAAGCACATTTGCACACATGCTGCCACATACATTTCCAAACATTTTCCACTTGAGCCCTTGGTACAAGCTCCTCTTTAAAAAAAACAAAAACAAACTCCCCTTTCCCCTCGCCCCCCCTTTTTAATGAATCATGTTATTGGGGGCCCATACAACTCGCATCACAATCCATAACAGCATCAATTGTACGCAGGCCACTTTTACACACCTATTGACATCACGCTCAAAACATTCTCTCTCCCAGTATCAGCTCCCTATATTACCTTTCCTCCCCACCTTCCCCTCATACCCTTAGTAATTTACAAATTGTCATTTTTTTTCATCCTGTACACTGTATAATGTGTCCCCAAACTCACTTCCCTGTTGTCCGTGCCCCAGAGAGGAGGCTACGTGTAGATCCCTGAAGTTGGTTCTCCCTTTCTATTCCTCCATCCCTTCACCCTCCTGGTATTACCACTCCTATTACTAGTCTTGATGGATCATCTATCCTAAGTTTCCCATGTTTCCAGCTTCACTGTACATCTCCTGGTCTAGCTGGATTTATGTGGTACAATTGGGGTCATGATGGTGGGAGGCAGCATGGGAACTAGAGGAAGGTTGCATATTTCATAGTTCCCACCCTGTATCTTAACTAGCTCATCTCCTTCTTGTAACCCCTCTGCAAAAGGATGTCACCTCACCTATTGATGGGCTTTGGGTCCCCAATCTGTACTCCCCCTCATTAATAATAATGTAATTTTAGCTCATTGATGCCTGACACCGGATCCCTTCACCACCTTATGATCACACAGGCTGGTGTGCTTCTTCCATGTGGGCTTTATTGCTTCTGAGCTGAATGGCCGCTTGTTTACTCAAGCCTTTAAGACCCTAGACACTATATCTTTTAGTAGCCGGGCACCATCAGCTTTCTTCACCACATTTGCTTATGCACACATTTGTCCTCAGCAATCATATATGGAAGGTGAGCATGCAATGTTATGCTTTTCAGTTCTTGAAGCCTGATATCTAATCCCTTTGATACCTCGTGATTCCACAAGCTAGTGTGCTTCTTCCATGTGGGCTTTGCTTCTGAGCTAGATGGCTGCTTGTTTACTTTCAAGCCTTTAAGTCCCCAGACGCTCCATCTTTTGATAGCTGGGCACCATCAGCTTTCTTCGCCACCTTTGCCTATGCACATATTTTTCTTCAGTGATCATGTCGGAAAGGTGAGCATCTTGGAATGCCAATTTAATAGAACAAAGTATTCTTTTCAACACTTTCAATTGATTTTGTGCAGCAGATTTGTCCAATGCAATGTGCCATTTAGTCTCCTGACTGCTGCTTCCGTGAATCTTGATAGTGGATCCAAGCAGGATGACATCTTTGAGAACTTCAATCTTTTCTGCATTTATCATGATGTTACCTCTTGGTTCAGTTGGAAGAATTTTGTTTTCTTTACATTAAGTTCTACTCCATATTGATGGTTGCCATCCCTGATCTTTATCAGCAAATACTGTAAGTCCTTTTCAGTTTCAGCAAGAGGATGTCACCCATATATTGAAGGTTGTTAATAAGCCTTCCTCTAATCCTGAAGTCTTGTTCTTCTTCAGATAGTCCAGCTTCTGTGATGATTTGCTCAGCAGACAGACTGAATAAGTATGATGAGAGGATACAACACTGACATATACCTTGTGTGATTTTAAACCATGCTGTAGTTCTTTGTTCAATGTGAACACTTGCCCTTTGATGAATGTATGAGTTCCTGATGAAAAACATTTCCATTTATCTTAATTCTATCCATAGTTTATTATGATCCACACAGTCAAATGCCTTTGAATAGTCAGCACCACGATACAGGCTATTATTTATCATATCACACAAATGGGACCAGAAGGGTCCTATAAAGTAACTGACTACTATTTAAAGATCAATGACATATTCACTCAAATACCTCCCCCACCCCAACACAAACAGTGACTATACATGTGGACCTGACCAGACAGAACACACAGAAAGCAAACGGGAAGTGATAATGGTGGAGTTCAAGATCACCAGTCAGAACAAGGCCAGGAGCTGTGGAATACATTAGCAATTGGTCACATGAGAGTTCAGGTAGACACGAAAGAGAATGAAAGTTCATGTGCCTTACAACATGACTTCGGGCATACAAAACAAAAACCAAATTCACTACCATCAAATTGATTCTGATTCATTGTGACCTATAGGACATGATAGAACTACCCCTGTCGGTTTCCGAGATTACTTTTGTACGGTGGGAATGGAGCAGATATAGATAGAATTCTCCCATGAGTTATTGCTAATAGAATTTCCTGAAGTACCAGCCTGCTGTGTATAAAATGAGCCCTCTGAGAAGCAAGAGGAGGGACTTCATTGCCAGCAAGAGCCAGGGACGGAGGATGTCCTCTGGACTTGAGAGTCCTGTGTAATGAAACCCTTAGGAGATCCAGAGACAGCTGTACCGCCAGAAGAGCAGCAGCAGCAGCAGGCCCAGGACCCAGAGCATGGAAGAGAATGATGGACTGCCCCACCCAGGGTGCAAGTTATGGCTGAGTGTTTTTGTGTGGGACGCTGGTTTGCACAGCACTGTGTCTCTGGGCACTTGACTGAGGAAGTTGGACTTGCTGATCCACAGAAGTGGAGCTGAGGGTCTTCGGTCTAAAGATTATTGGAGTGGGGTGTCTCTGAGCACTTAATTAAGGGAGCTGGGTTGGCTGACCCATGAAGCCTAAACGGAGTGCCTTCAGTTTGAGGCTTATAGCAGAGTGGTCTGCCCTTTGGACATTTATTAGCAGACTCATTATTAGAGCTTTAAAGCAGGTCCTGATAGACAACTTCACCCTGCACGTTTTTCACTGGCATTATGACTTGCTAGCCTCATACTTGTGTGAGTCCAGGTAGACTAGAGGAACAAATTTATAGACACATTTATATGGATAAAAGGGAATGGTTTATATACAAAAGGAAT
>PVJH01044777.1:0-12798 GCA_004026705.1 Nesogale talazaci | reverse complement strand
GCCACCACCACCACCAGTGTACGATAACCAGTTGACCCTCAGCATCAATTGTTGGATTCCTTAATTAGAAGTTAGCTTATGTTTGTACATGGCACTGCTCTTTCACTAAAAGAAGTTATGGATCATCAGTGGGTGAAGAAGGAAAATGTACTATAGAAAGGGGAAAATATTAATACTGAAATGACTCATTGAAAGGTCTCTAGCCAGCCAAGTCATGGCTGGTTATGTCCTTGCTAATATCCTGAATGGGAGATTGTTCTTTCTCCCATCAGAGACAGGTCTCTGCTGAGAGGCGATGGCACCATCATGGTCGAGGAGTCTTCGATGCTTTCCCATGGTCCATAGTGGTGGGTTTCACACCTAGTTGTGTGGCATTCTGTGGTCCCACAGAGGTGCCTTGGGAATTTCTTGGGTGAGAGAGGATGACCAAATGAGAGAAATTAAAAGATCCCATCTCTGAATCTGTGTGAGCGACTCTGCTTTTGCATGTTTTATATTGAACGCTGACTTAAGAATTCATTTGAGAGGCTGTCGTGCTAAAGAATATTTGGAAAAAAGTCTAAATTCTTGGCTAAGCGTATCTGACTACTGAGTTAGCCACCTGAATTGCCATTCAAAAAAACCTTTCACCCACTGTCCAAACCCACTAATACTCTTCCCAGGACCCAGTTTTTGATGATATTGAGAATATAAACAGTGAAACATTGACCAAGTCGGAAATTTCTCCATAAACAATCTCACGACATTGATTATATTGTGAGTTCAGAAATCATGCTTCCTCTTCTTTTCTGCATCATCCCTTCCCCATTAACTAAGCTCACTGCCTTCCAAGTTTCTTGTCTAGTGATTCAAGGGGCTGTTGTCAATTTGATTCCATACAGGTAGATCTGAAAAGAGCCTTGTGTTCAAGGCAAACATTCTTTATGAATGAAGCTAAACTGTTATTTGGTTTTAAGAGGACTTTGAGGGTGGGGGATATGGTTGGGGGCATGCTTTTGTGGATCAGTGCCTCGTGCATGCTCCTCCTGTGTCAGGGGGAGTATGTTCTCCATGCTCGTGGGCCACCAATGCTGATTCACAGCAACCCTAGGGGACAGGGAGAACTGCCCGTGTGGGCTTCCAAGACTGTAACTCCTTAAGGGAGAAGAAAGCTTCATCTTGTGCAGGCATAGATGGTGTAACTCAATGTGATTTTCTCATGGTCCTTCCAAGATAAACTAGTTAAAAATATATAATCCTTCAGAATTAAATGCAACAACTTAGCCATAATGGGACTGTTAGCGATAAGCCAATGAAATGCAATTTAGACCAAAAGACCAAACCCAAACAAAAAATCCAAACACAGAGACTGGCGATGCCCAGTCCTATGCTCCGAGATAATGAGGACAAGAGGATTCAGAGATTGGTCACCTAAAAGATATAATATCTTAACCAGAAGGCAAGTGTGGTAGTTGCGCAATCTGGTGTCAGCTTGTGAGGGGCTGGAGTCTAGTCTGTCAATGAAGCTGCAGGTTGGTGACCTCCTGGGGAGGCTCCATGAAGAGAAAAAGCTTACTGGAGGCCAGAGACACACAGACTCTTGGCTTCATCTTCCTGCTGACAAGACACATGGAGCTACACTCGTCTCCTGGAGCAGGAGGAGCCACGTGGAGACCCTGCCAGTGCTGATGCTTCCACCACCACTGGATCCACAAGACTTTCCACCGGCTGGTCTGTGGTTTTCCTGCATTTGGCACCATTGTATGACTGTGTGAGTCTAAAGAGGAAATTATGGTCTAGTATCAGGCATACATGCTAATATCGGACTTATGGACTTGATCTGGGCTGGATGTTTTCTCAGTGTACATTTACTCTTTGATGTAAACCTTGCACACACATATGAGTGTCTATGGATTTGTTTCTCTAGTCAAGCCGGGCTAACACAAAACATGATGATGTTTATTTTGGGCAGCCTTAAATCCAGCGGTGATTTGAGAAGTGGCAAGTCATGGTGGTTGAGGGCAAAAAGTCAAGAATCAGGTAGCAAGCTGGTTCTCTGCCATGAATTGTTTGAACCCGGGCAAGCTATGTCAACAGCCCTTCAATTTCTTTATTTTAAAAACAGACATGATAATGATCACGCCTGTCTCACAGAGTTGAGACGAGATTTAAGTGGATTAATATTTGGATAATATGCTGTCTTGTTTGTGATGAGTGGAGAGCCAGAGCCAGATCCCACGAGGGGCAGAGAGGTGAAGGGAGCCCCCACCGAAGGCTAAATCTATATACTGGGTGTGACTTGGAATTCCTCTTTGAGGTATTCTCTGGTCATTTCTCTGCCAGCACAGTGAAGTATGGTTTGTTCACATCTTCAAATCGAAGAGTGGGGAGGGGGCATTTCACCCCATCTTGGCGGGGTCAGAGAGAATCCCTGTCAGACTAGAATCCAGGCCCTTATCCTTTTAGCTCAGTCATCTCCAGCAAATTAGCTGTCTTCTCTGAACTTGAGTTTCCTCCCATTTGCTCATGCCCTTGCTGAAGTCGATGCACTCCCTACCCCTGACTCTCATTCTGCCACCCTAAGACAGTGGGGGTTTCAGGAGACAAGTGCATATGAAACAGACAAGCTCATGTCACCACATGTAGGCAGAACTGTCACAGCACACTTATGCTTGAGGGCATCTTCCCCACCTCCTCTGACTGGTCTGTGCTTGGCCTGAGGTATGCAATCTGTTTTAACATCACAATGAAATGCAGGTTTGTAAGTGGCCTTAGATCAAGGGTTCTCAACCTGTGGGTCATGACCCCAGTGGGGGGGGGGGGGTCGAATGACCCTTTCACAAGGGTCATCTTAGACCATCAGAAAATATATATATTTCACAATATATAATTACATGTTGTTTTGTGATTAATCACTATGCTTTAATTATGTTTAATTATGCTCAATTTATAACAATGCAAATACACCCTGCATATCAGATATCTACATGACTATTTATAACAGTATCAAAATGGCTGTTTAGGAGTAGCAATGAAAATAATTTTATGGTTGGGGTAACCACCACATGAAGAACTGTATGAAAGGGTTGCAGCATTAGGAACCGCTGCCTTAGAGCAATTCTTGTTTAAACTACCCCTCTCTCTTTATCAAGAGATGCTGTAAGCCTTTCCAACAGGAACATTTCCCACCCCTGTGAGGAGGGCAAGCTGGAGATGCAATCCAGGGATGGGATCATAAAGCGAGGCCGCTGAAACGTGACCTTAATATACTTTTGCTTTACTTCTGTCAATATCACTTAGTGATATATGTATTTTAACTTGTTTTTCCTTCTGTTTTCTGTATTCCACCTTTCCTGAATAATACAAAAGAGGTTTAGCCAGAGGCTTGGTGCAAAGTTCCTTTTGAACATCCCCACTGCAGTCTGGGCTAGCCTGATTAAAAAACAAACAGACCAATAAAGACTTCAATAATTCTAACTGGACATGGTAGTGGTCTCCTTTTACCTGAACCTGAAACACATGGACAAATGTTCTCTCTCACAGTGCAGATGTTGTAAAACTAACTGCACAGAGGTGCCTGGTCTTCTCATACTTTACAACAACGCATCTTTAAGGTAAAGTGACTAGATTTTAAGCAGGACACCATTGACTGAAGCGGGTGTGCGGGTGTGTGTGTGTGTGTGTGTGTGTGTTCTTGATTAAAAATTTGGTCTATATAGAGCAACAAAAATCTTCATAGAAAGCAAAAATAGCATTGTAATATATTTATTTTAATTTTAAAGTTCTACGGGACATTGTTAAATTGTTAAAAAGTGGGACATCTGGCCACTTTAAGGCTGCAGGTAACGGAGAGCTTAGGTCTTTTGGAGCCAGTGAGACTGGTCAGAGACTCACCTGGTGGAGAGAAGGCAGAGCTCCCGCAGACGGAGCAGCCAGTCTGGCCAGGCAGGGGGTTGAAGGTGCCCTCGGGGCACGGTGGGCACGCTGCAGGAGTCTGGGCTTGACTGCTGTTTCCAAAAGTCCCTGCTGGGCAGGGCCGGGGGCTCCCAGTCCTGGCGGGGCAGTAGTGCCCCTCTGGGCAGGGATGAATGTGGTAATGCTCTGTCCCTAGAGGGAGAAGGGGGAGTCATTCTGAGGCAGGTTATAGTCCATCTGGGGCAGGTGATCGATTGCAGGGAGCTCCGTGGTTGGCTAGGGGCCCCGCTGTGTCTCAGCCTCCACCCCTCTCCCCGGCACAGCTCGGAAGGCCCCCTTGTGAGGCTCCACAGAGCACGAATCACATCTCCCTAACCAAACACAGGGCAGGGCGGGACCTTAGCATGGCTGGCACTTCTGGGCCATGCGTGGCCATCCTGGTGTCTCAAGCGCCTGGGCTCCTGATGCCAACATGTCCATCTGTGTGGTATTCTAGGTCTCTCTAAGTGAACATCAGACAGGTGTGCTACCTACCTGTTCCAGATCCTTCTCCTCTGCCCTCCCATACTCCAGGCCGGCCCATTCCTGAGACTCTTGAGCAGACTCTTCTCCCCTGCTTCAGTGCACATCCTCACTGGGGTCTGGCCAGCTCCTAGTTTTCCTGCATTTCATGCAGGTTCCAGGCACTCACCCTGGGGGCAGGTGAACCCTGGGGGGCAGGGCTGGCAGGGCTGCGAGTCCATGGCCCGACTGCGGTAGGTGCCCACTGCACAGAGGCGGCAGCAATTCTCTTCAGAGATCCTGAGCCCACTGGCATTCAGGGCCTCAGAGCCTCCAGGGCATGGGAGCGGACGGCCACTGCCCAGGGGACAGTAGTAGGGAAATACACACCTACGGAAACACAGGCCTGGGCCTCAGCTTCATGTTGGCGGGCCTGTGGTTTGCTATTCCTTCCCATCTCACGACCAGCGTGGCCACTCCCGTGGTTTGGGGCTTACGGCTAGCATGGGGCAGAGGGGATTGTGGGTAGAGACTCTGATATTCTCCCGATGGGGCCCTGTGTTTGATGGCCCTCAGCTGGACTAAGGCGCCTTTCTGACCTGGTGACTGTGGTTCTGCCTGGTGCCCTCTGGGAGAACATCTGTCTGCCAGCCTGGGGCCACCCGGGGCATACAGAGAGTGTCTATGTTGGACACAGGGTGAGGGTTGACTGAGAAAACGGAGTGTCCTGTGAAATTTGAATTTCAAATAAAACCCCTAACCAAGCTCACTGCCTTCGAGTCACTTCTGACTCATAGCGGCTGTGTTGGACAAAATAGAATTAATCCCTGCTGTGGGTGTCCAAGACTGTAACTGTTTACGGGGGCAGAAAGACCCGTCTTTTCTCCCAAAGGTTCTCTGTGGTTTTGAACTCTCCACCTTTCAGTGAGCAGCCCCATGCGTAACTATTGTATCTCCAGGGCTCTTTGCATTCCTGAGGAGCGAGGATTAATTTTTTTTTTTAAGTTTAATCATGTCCCAAAGATCGCACGGGTCACACTGAGATTAAAACTTTATTTGTTTTGCCTATCTAAAATTAAAATTCAACAGGATGTCCTGTGTTTTTATATGCTAAATCTAGCCATTATTCCATACAAACTATAACCCCCTGTTGCCTTACACAGGTGTCCCTGGAAAGCTACAAAGAGCATCAAAATACCTGTTCCTTCTCCCTCTCCTTGTGCTGAGACGCCCTCGGGACGGGCTTGCATGGGAAGGCCCTGCTCCGAGTCTCAGGAAGGTTTCCCCAGGCCCGTATCTCTGAGACCCACCCTTTGGCTTTTCATCTGGGAAACTGAGGGGGGCGGGTGGGGTGACCAGAGCAGTGGGTCTCAACCTGTGGGTTGTGATCCCTTATGGGTTTGAACGACCCTTTCACAGGGGTCGCCCGATTCCTAACAGTAGCAAAATGACAGTGAGGAAGTAGCCAGGAGAATGATAAGGTCATGGTGCCAGGGTGGCGGCATGAGGAAGGCTGAGACCCACTGCGGAGGCTGAGACATGCGGGCAGCACCGGCACACACACAGATGGACAATGGTACTCACAGCTGTCCTGGGCCATCGTAGGTGGAGGAGCCCCCAGGACAGGCATAGCCCCCCGGGCAGAGCGGGGGGATCCCTGTCTGAGGCCCACAGTAAGATCCAGTCCGACAAGGGGCCTCGGTCACAGCACCTGCGGGAGGCGATGGCAGGGGTTCAAGGACTCAGACGCCTGGGGGATGGAGGGCACCAGGCTGGGGAGGCCCGTCCCAGTGCCCTCCCCCTGTAAACTCCCAACCTGGGCAGCTGGTAGGTGGCAATGAGCAGAGTCATATGGCCTCGTGCCCCCCCCATCCCCCCAAAAGGTTTCCCTATGGCCCCATGAAGGATCAAGGCATGGGGGTGGATGGGCCAGGCCTAGGGAAGGGTTGGAGTCCCTTTGGGTGAAAGGCAGGTGTTTCAGTGGGCGGGGCAGTGGGAGGAACCTCGGAGCAGAGAGGAGGAATACCTAGGGGCCAGCAAAGGAGGGAGCAAGTTGCACCTGGCCTGGTTCTTCCTACTTAGACACAGTGGAGGAGGAGGGATGGGGTGGGGAAAACCAAACAGGAGTCCACCAGAGTGGGTGGGGCCTCCCAGGAGGTCAAGGTGAACTGAGGTGGTGCGGTGGCCTGCAAGGACCTGGGAGTGGCACCCAAGGAGGGTGGAGGGGAGAAAGGGCATGGTCTGGAGGGTCGGAAACCAGCATCACCTGCTGGGCACTCAGACCCGGCTCTGCAGGGACTGGCGAAAACAGTGGCCTGGCCTGCCACCTCCGCGTCCGGGCAGTAGTAGCCTGGGGGACACAGCTCACATTCTTCCCATGACGACGCTCCTGGCTGGGCCCGAAAGGTGCCCGGTGGGCAGAGAAGAGCACCCTGCCCACCTGGGCACCAGTGGCCTGGAGGACACGGGTGGTCTTCAAAGGAGGCACGACCTAGGGTGCAGAGGGTCACAAGAAGAGGTGGCCCTGCGGGGCTTACCCAGGCACAAGTCTCGGCTGACTCTGAGCATCCTGCTCAGGGGACAGACAGCCTCTTACCTGGGGATGGGCAGAGGTATCCAGCGGGGCAGGGCAGGCACTCTGCCAGGCTCCGGCCTCCAGTTGCTGTCAGGTAGGTGTGCTCGGGACAGGCCTGTGGCCTTCCTGGGGAGCTCTCATTCCCTCCAGGGCAGTAGTGACCCGCAGGACACAGATATGTGGCTGGGTCCCCTGTAGAGCAAGGGCTGTGCTTCTTCATTCCTGAACGCCACCCCCCAACTCACACACACTCTTGACACCCCACAGACCCCTGGCGGTCTCAGGAACCATGCATTCTGGCCTGTAAGGCTTCCCAGAACCAACCTCTTTCTACACCCTGCCCGGTGGAGCGGTCCACCTGCTCCAGCACTCACCTGCTTTGCACCAGCGCCCAGGCCCACAAGGCTCGCAGTCCTCCCTCTGTTGGGCCCCAGGGGCAACTCGGGTGGTATGAGGTGGACACAGGTTTGGCTCGCCACTGCCCTCTGGGCAATAAAAACCTACATCCCACAGGGTCATGTCGGGGTTACAAAGGGGCACGGCAGCTGCCCACCTGGGCAGATAGGGAAAAAGGAATATGCTGCATGGCTTGGGGAATGGCTTGGGGGTGTCTGTGGGCTAAGGACTGAAGATGGGAGTTTTCCTTCTTGGCTTCACTTACTGGGGCCTTTTGTCAAATCACTATCATTCAATCAGGAAGCATCCAGAACTATCTTCTCCTGCAACAATCGCTCTCAGGGTCTGTTTTTAACCAGTGGGACCCTGGTGGCTAAAAGTAACTCCAAGTGATGGATTCCCATGCCCCATCTGCTCTGTGGGAGAGAGATGCGACAGCCTGCTTCCCTTAAGGGGGAGAGGGTCACCAAGAGGGACCAAGAGGGTCTGGATCTAAGTGCCCATCTCAACAGGTTTTGGTCTTGGACCCTCTCATGCCCTTGGAGAAGGACATGGGGGGGGGGTTGGTAAAAGAGAGGGGCCAGGAAAAGAGGCAGGCCCTCACGTCGATGGATTCACACCTGGGCTGGATCAACGAGTTCTGACTTAGGACTAATTGTGCGGCTGGCTCAGGACTCTCCCTGGGAGGTCTGGCAGTGTTTCCTTCTGCCCCTCCCAACAACATGAACAACAAGAACAAGAACAACGATGATGTCCCTGCGCTGTCCCTGCACAAAATTCTTCCTGTTGTTTTTTTGGGTGGTGTTGATAGCTGGGCAGTCCCAACTGTTGCTTCTTTCATACCCCAAAGGCAAGAAGAGGGCTGCTTACCTGGAGGGCACTGCTCTGCACACAGCCGACCCCAGGGGCAGGAGGTGGGGGACTCCCGGGGACCCGACATTGCCAGTTGAGAGGTCCCAGCCGGGCAGAAATAACCAGCGGGACATTTGCCCCACATCGCTCCACCCCTAATGATCAAGAAACAAGACATGGGGTCACCAGGATGGCAGGCTGCTGTGAGCCCCTGAGCTCCGGACCCCAGGGCATCCAGCCCCAGTGGGTCTTCATGGGGACCCAGAAGAAAACCTCCAGGCTTCCAGCCAGTGCCTCCCATCAACACCTCAACTGCGGGCAAGACCCTCACCTAGCCGAGGGAGCGTCAACAAATTCTCCGAAATGTGCCCGGTGAGAGAACAAGGAAGGCTGGACTCAAAGACAAAGCAACGTGCTGCACAAAATAAAGCATCTACGAACTCGCTCCCTGTGTCCGAGAACAATCGAGCTTGTGGCTCTGAGGACGATGTCAGTGTGAAAAGCGCTCCTGTTGGAGCGGTGGGAGTTCTGCTAAAACGTGTGTATTTTAGTGCCTCACCACCATCCACATAGCACACGATTCCACGGCCCAGTCGCATCTGCAGGATGCGGGAGCACTTTCTTCTCTTCTTGTTCACACTGTGAACTTTTAACTGTCAATTCTGATGCTGCTGCAGGTTCACAGGGCAGGTCATCAGCTCGACATTTGATCATTTATGCATGTTTAGTTTCAGCTCATCCTTCCCCCCCCCCCCCCCCCCCCCCCGTGGCTATTGGTGTATTTTTTTTTTCAATTTCAACAGCTTCTGCATGTACCACTCGCTGTCATCGATTGCCTCTCTGTGCTGTACCATCACTATTGTTGCCCCTCTCCAAATTGTCCCACCGCCTTTCAAATGAACTCAATCCCCATAAGCAGTCGTACATACTTCCTCCTTCACGCCTGGCAACCAGAGGTCAAGTTTGGTTTCTTTCTTCGTTAGCAGTTTTCTTGATATCATATGCACATATCATTCTCCGCCCCCCCCCACCTATGACACACTGCCAAAACTGAAACAAGAACAAAAGTCTCTTGAATTTATTTCATAGAGTAGATGTTGAGAACATCTATATAATTTTTTATTTTTACCTCTTAATTTTATTTTTTCTAACGGCTCTTGAAAGTCCCCTTCATATCACCGACACAAAGTAAGATACTCCAACCTATTGTAAGCTATCCTTTCCTGTCCCAGCCTGAGGTAGTGAAGGTTTACTGTGCCAGTCTGGCTGATAAACACATGAGGGATTAAGTGAAGGGCAGTGAGATCAATGGGTGGGTGAGCCGCATCTTCCTTCTTCTGGGGTCTCTTGCTCTCTGATGGTCACACCAGGGTGCAACTGCCTTAGCCGGTTCCCGGCTTCAGCTGGCCAGGCTTACTTCCTGCGAGACATCCCTGAGGAGAAGCCATGTGGACCGACTGGGATGCAGCCCTGGGTGCTGGAGTAGTCGTCTGGAGACCCCTGCTAGTGCTGAGATGCGGACATGCTTCCTGATTCATTCAGCTCTCTTCCTGCAGTCAGCGTCATTGTGTGTGTTTTATGAGATTGAGGAGGACTTTATCGATTGGGGTCAGACATAGGGGCCAGTGTTGAACTTATGGACTTGAACAGCACAGGGTTGGGATGCTTTCTTAATGTACACTTACCCTTTATATAAAATTCTCTCTTATATGCAGAGGAGTTTCTGTGGACTTGTTTCCCCACTCTACTCAGATGAACACACACACCCCTTTTCAAAAGTCACAAGGTTGCCTTGACCTACAGTTTGAACCCCTTCCTCACTTCTGGGCTGGAATGAGTTCTTGACTTGTAGTACATGGAAGACCCACGTGCTCTTTGCCTGGTTCTCAAGGCGCAAGGATGCTTAGGTTGAGGCCTGATATTGACCTTGTGTGGAGACAGGAGTTACTGTATCATGTGGTTATGGTTGTTATTGTAGTAACTGCTTGCAGATCCCTACGAGGACCAGCCCCTTTCTTGCCTGGTGGGGGAACCCTACCTACTGCCGTGGTTACCGGCTCATCACATTTGACCTGGCTGGGGAAGAATGAAGGGTGGTCAGAAAGAAGCAGGGGTGGGTCTTGAACCAGGGGCCTTCCACTCCACCACCTCTTCTGTATACATCCCACAAAACAGTGAATGTCTTTCCCACCGAATCTGTAGTCACAGTGCAGGCCCCAGGGCTCTGACTGCTGGGCTAACGCAGACTGCAGCAGCTCTTCGCCCTCCCCCCTCTCCTTGAGGTGGTGCAGACATGAAAGGGGACAGGCTGACCTCTGGGTTCCTTCCTTCACCGCCTCAGGGACCTACTTGCCCAGGCGAGGGCCCGAGACCTGCTGAGGACCTGAAAGGCCTGTACCTGGGTTCTGAGGGGCAGGTGACAAGGCCTATGGAAGGAACCACAAGAACCAAGTCTGATCTCTGGAGCCAGGTTAACAGCTGGAGAAAACAGGCTGGGCCTCGGGAGGAACTTCCCAAGCATCACCTCCAGTAAGAGTGTGGCAGTCATCTGCTTATGTTAATTTTATGATTGAAATGTAGGGCTGGAGTCTGGCCTGTTCATCTGGAGATAGCCATTGAGTAGCCAATGAGGCCTCTATGTGGGCGTGGCTTTCTCCTGAGACTTCTGGGAAATCTCACGATATTTCCCTCGTGAAGATGAGAAACTATCTTCCCCAGTTGTTGGGAGTTAGTTTCAGAGATGATTAACCACAGGCAACACAGAATGGTGGCACCTGGGAGGCTGGAGTAGCCGGTGGAGAGACCACTTGGCTTTGCCTTGATGAAGACAGACCTCTGAAGCTGGAGTGGCATGGTGCTGATGGACCTGAGCCCTGGAAGCGAGGAGCCATGGGGAGACCCCTGCCAGCGCCAGAATTCTGCACCCACTGACCTGTGACTTCCTGAGTCAGAAGCAGACTTTATAGACTGACTTTGGGCATATGGGTTATTATTGGACTTATGACTTTGCACTGGACTGGATTGGAATGCCTTCTTAGCATCACATTTCTTTTGTATATAAACCCTTTCCTTACACCTATATGTGTGTCTCTGACATTTGTTCCTCTAGTCTCTCCGGACTAACACAAAGAGTCTGAGGTATATGCTCTGGTATCACCTTTAAACAGCAGAAAGAAAGAAGCTTTGGCATATGCCCATCCGCTCATGAGTTTCTGGACAGTTCTTTGAGGATGGCTGCATGCGTTGTGTGCTGGGAGTTCTCCTAGACCCAGAGACACACTCACACACACACACCCCCGCCTCAGCGTGACAGAGAGACTGACCTACAGTAGTGCCCTGGGGGACAGACAGAGCAGTCCCCCTTGTCCCGGAGGCCCGAGGAGTCCTGAAGCGTAAAGGTGCCCGGAGGGCAGGGAGACGGAGACCACGTTCCTGAGGTGAAGGGAAAGCAGAGGGTGAAGGTGGAGAACTATGGCTGTACGACCATAACATCATTGCTGTTGCGACTTCATCACTGTAATCTTACTACTCTTGGGAATCGGGCAACCCTTGTGAAAGCATCGCTGGTTTACAGACACAGCAAACCCAGACCTTTGCCCAAGGAGCTGCTGCTGGTGGTTTCGAACTGGCAACCAGGTGGACTGCAGCCCAGCAGGTACCCACTCCACCACCAGAACTCCCAGTCTCTATTACCCAGTTTTCACCAGGGTCTCTGCCATGACTGAGTGTCAGCGTGTTGGGAAGACAAGATGCTGAGAGGAGAAACCTGGAGCCGACGGTGAGTCTGAAAGACCACATCCCTGGAGGGGACCCGATGGGAAAGTGGGGAGCCTATGACCCTGTGGAGATGGGAGGCCACATCCTTGGGGAGCAGACGGGGAAGACTTGACAGCCCTCCCGCCCCGACGCCACACTGACTCATGAAGACCCCGGTGATCGTGAGTTTCTTTCTCTGCTACCCCACCTGCTGCTGCCCCTGGGGATGCTGAGCCCCGAAGTCACATCTGTGTTCTCAGAGTCGATGGAAGCATGGATTTTCACTTTTTCCCCCGGAGACCCAAGACGTGCTTAGCGAAAAGGAGGCGGTCTGATAACTCTTCTGGGTGAGGACGCTGCTCCTCTGTCCTATGTGTGTTGGATCCTGTGCTGGGTTCCTGAGGCTTTATTTGAACTTCAGCACAGACTTGCTGACTTAGGAAGACTATACGGAAGCATGTCCACCTGAGAGACTGCCAGGTATGGCTTAGGGACCACCTCCCTCTGCTGTTCTTCTTCTTCAGATGACACGGTGGTTAGATGGGGGTATGCCTCTGTAGAGGGCTCCCCCTTTCCTCCCCAACTTTTATTGTCCTCCTGTCCCTTTATCCACTGTGATAGTGAGGACTTGTGTCAACCTGACCCAATGGTTTTGCTTCTTTCGAGAACCCAGTCTAATACAATCCTTGACCCTGGTCTATGAGATGATGTCCTGACTTTGCCAGCCCCGGCGGCTTCCTGGTGTCTGGCTGCATACAAATTTTGGAAGCAATGTTCTCTGACAGGAGGTGAGGTTTCAAGGGAGATGGATGATCTACTACTAC
>PVJH01044776.1:0-12779 GCA_004026705.1 Nesogale talazaci | reverse complement strand
CTTACTGTTACAAACTTTCTCAAGGAAGAGTCTGTTTGGTTAGAAGGAAAGGAAATGCACTGCCTGACATAACTGCCGTCGATGCCTATAGGGAGGAGGTGGGATGTGATGGGAAAACACAGAGTTTGAAATTAAATTGGGGGGCTGAGCCCTGGTGGTGTAGTGGTTGTGTGTGGGACTGCGGCCCACAGGGTTGATGGTTCAAGTCCAGCAGCAGCTCTCCAGGAGCCAGGCTGGGGCTTCCGACACCCACCAGGTTAGTGATGCCACAAAACACACAACAAAGAAATTAAATTGGGTTTGAATACAGGCTGTATTCCATTTAATATTAAAGACATTACTGAGTACGAGGTGCCTTTTCTTAGCCGGGATTTGGGGGTGAGTCAAACTGATCATGGTTTCAAGAAGTTCATAGTGGGATCGGAGAAAGAGACACTCAAAAAATTACAGAAGGAAAAAAGGCTGCCCCTGCCCCACCAAAGAAAGAAAGATTGGGAGGAAAGAAAAAGAAGGTTTTAAGGGAAGTACTTTGGAAGCCATTTAGTTAAAGGGGTGGGTAGGATTGAGGGCCCTGGTGGCACAGAGGTTGAAGCGCTCCTGGTGAACTGAGAGCTTTGTTCAGGCCTATCAGCCCCTCAGCAGGAGAAAGACGGGAGTGGGCTTGCATGAAGAAGACAGCATCTGCACAGACACCCTCTGCAGGAGGTCTCTACCCAGAAGGGTTGGTGGGAGTTGGAACCCACTGAGAGCAGTGGGTTTGGTTTGGGTTTGTTCCCCTCTTGGCAATGCAAAGGTTCTCTGGTGACTTTCAGAGCTTCTCATCAGTCTGTCATCTGATGGTTTGAATATCCAGGGGTCTATTTCATTTGTTGTTCTGAGGTGTTGTGGAGTTAGTTCCAAAGGGCGACTGGTGGTTTTGATCCCTCAGCCTTACAATGAGCAGCCCAACCCTAAGCCCACAGTGCCACCAGAGCTGCCGCCTTACAGCCAAGGGGCCTCGACTGGAAAAACCCACTGTCGCTGCATTCTGTCTTTCCAGGAGCTTTTGGAAGCTCCCTCATAGAGGGCAATGGGGCAGAACTGACATCCTTGCAGTTCACCTTTCCATGTAGGAATCTGTATGCTTTTTCCATTTTATTGATGTCTTCTTGTAGGTTCTTCAGTACAGTTCTTGGGTTTTCTTGTTAAAGTTTTGTATCTTATTTTTTATTTTTGCATCTTATTTTGGTTGCTCAATTTTACTTTTTTTTCTCAATTTCATTGGGTGCTCTTACAGCTCTTATAACATTCCATATAGCATTTGTATCAAGCATATTTGTGCACATGTTGCCATCTTCATCTCCAAATATTTTCTACTTGAGCCCCTGGTATAAGCTTCTCTTTCCTCCTTTTTTTTTTTTTTTTTAATAAATCATTTTATTGGGGCCTTATACAACTCTTACCATGATCCATACATACATCAGTTGTATGTTCGCACACTTGTTGCCATCCTCACTCTCAAAACATCCTCCCTCCACATAGGCCCCCAGTACCTGCTCCCCATATTCCCCTTCCCCTCCCGAATATTTTTTAGAACGATTTCTATTGTTACCGCAACTGGGGTGTTTCAAAATTGCTGTGACTCTTCCTAATCAAATACCAGAAAACTTAACTCTTGAGTGTTCTTGTAGCGAGGCACCCTACCGACCTATCAGTTGTTACTACTGTTCGGCTGTCCTTACTGGTTACCTATTGTCTAGGGAAATAACGCTACCCTCTTTACAGCTGGCCATCTGTTCCTTTTCTTATCCTACTTGTTAGGATCTTCAGAAAGAACATGCTGAATAATAGGAGTGAGCTGGCTTTCTTGTCTGTTATATTGTTGTTGTTGCTTTTTTTTTTTTTTTTGGCTGGGTACAGTGTACTTTATTGGTGGCACATGACAGGATCGGGCTTGCTAAGCCCCTGTTGTTGCATTTTTACCGGTCCCACTGGACCAGTGTTAGAATTTTGTCCTGGCGTGTGCACGTTTGTCTGAATCAGAGAAAGGTCCCTGGGGTTTGCTCAGTATGGGGGGCATGGGTGGGGCAGTCCTGGAGGCCGTTCTCGAAATGGTGCTAGTCATAGATTTCCCAGCAGGGGCAGAGAGGCAGGAACTGGGGCAGGTGGAAGAAGTGGGGTGCTGCGTGTTTGATAGCATTCCAGTGGAAGCCATTAGAGCTGGCTGAAGCTCATGGTGTTCCCAGACAGTGGTGGGGCTGGGCGCTGGGGTGGTGGGGCGGGGGACAGAATTCTGAGTCCTCCCTTTCCCATCACACTGCTTCCTTTCCGCCCCAGACAAGATGAAAATCAAATGCCGTTTTCAAAAGGCGTACCGCCAGGCTCTGGACCACGAGGAGGAGGCGCTGTCGTTGGGCAGCGTGCAAGGTAGGGGAAGGGTAGCCCTGCTGTCGTAGCGTGAGTCCCCTTCCTTCCTGCTGAGCACCGGAGGGGACGGGGTTCCGATTTTGGCTTCCAAAGTCCCTCTGGGAAAATGAAACAAGGCCCCTTAGGGTTCGGGTAGGGACACTGTGGGCCTGACGTTGAGCCGAGTCTTGCCAGAATGTCAGCTGGGTGGGAGGGAGAAGGGTCGCTGGAGATGGGACGGTAGTCTTCTCCTGCCACCTCACCTGCTCTTGTCTCTAGAGGCAGAAGCCGCGTTAGCTGAGCCACAGGAGCAACCGGAGGGATCCCTGACGGTGTACATCATCTCGGAAGACTCCTCTCTTCTTCCGAAGGTGGGCTCAGCCGAGCGGGGTGGCCTCGCATGATCCTTCAGCCGGTCCCCTCTGGGCTCAGCCTCCTGCCCACGCCGTTGCTGAGTGCTTCCAGTCAGTGCAGACACGCACTGCGTGCAAGTGGAGACTCTTCCACGGACTCTGGGCCTTTCCAAACTCAAGACCCAAGTCTTGTGTGTGTGTGGGGGGGGGGGGGGGGGGGAGCGGTGAAGGTCCTAGCTACAGGTTGGGAGGGAAGACAATCAGTAGATGTGGAAAGAAGACAGCTGGTTTCAGTGGGTCGTGTGGCTTGAGCCATGCCGTGACCCCCTCACCTCTGGAACAGAAAGCTGCGTAGGAGCAGCTAGTCCACGTGCCGTTTTCCTTCTACGTTCACACTAAGGAAACAGCTAACTCCTTTCAGAGGACGTGCTCCTCGGAGGGGACGTCCGTATCTCCAGCCCACCACTGCCGCCTGCAGGGTAGCCACAGAGCCCCTGGCCACCTCCCTTTCAGCCCAAGGCGACTGACGGGATTGCACGGATGGCTCTTGATTTTTCTCTAGCACCCCCCTTTTTTTTTCCTTTGCATCACTGCCCTGGTGGAGTAGGAGGCCCAGCCTTGCCCCTGGAGAGCTGCTGCTGGATTTGAACCGTCAACCCTGTGGGCTGCAGTCCCGCACACAACCACTGCGCCACCGGGGCTCAGCCTTTCCTCTAGCCTTTATCATCGTGCCTGCTGCCTCTAAACAGCCTGCCTAATTTTACCTGTTTCGGAGCTTTATGTCGGCGACGGTTCTTCTGTACCTTTTACTTTGTGTTTTTTTTCTTGTTGTTGTCTTCAACTTGGACGTCTTTGAGAGCGTCGGCTGTGAGGCTAGATGCAGCAGAAGCAGATGCTTCCATGTTGGCCTTCTCTGGGGTTTCCTTGTAAAAACCGGTCCCCCCGCAGCCATTGGGTTGCCAATGGCCGTTGGGCTCCTTCCAGGTTTTTGCTCCTGGAAGCGCTGTGAGCTGCCTTGCCCCTTGGTCACATGTCCTTCTGCCAGGGTGAGCTTTTCTCAGGCTGCTGCGTCTCCGTTTCTTGCTCTGGTGCAAGCTGCCCCTGCGTTCCCTTTCTTGGGGGTACCAGTCCCCCGAAGGGCTGCTTGGATGGGAGGCTCGTGCATTCTCTGCCAACGGGGGAAAGGAAAGGACTTTTTCTGAAATGAATGAAGGCACTCACATGTACCCACAGCTCAGAACTGCCGGCTCAGTGGCCCACTGTCAAAGAGGAGCCCTGGTCGGGCAGCGCTCACACCTCGGGCTGCTAGCTGCGAGACTGGCACTTGTAAATCACCAGTCTCTCCCCCCGCCCACCCCACCACATCCCACCCCACCCCTCCAGGGGAAAGATGAGGCTTTTTACTCCCCTCAATATTGGCAGCCTCAAACCCTCGGGAGCAGCTCGACCCCACCCTTTAGGGTCACGGCGAGTCTGGATCACCGCGGTGGCGGTGGCTCTGGGTTTGGGTTGCGAATGCGCGGTGCCGGCCTGTTGGCCCGTGGCAGGAGGCCCCCTTCTTACAGCCAGGAGCCAGACGAGTCTGCTTCCATCCGTGAGCCACGGCGCCCTGCCCTCTGCTTGCTCCCCTTAGGACGTGATGAGCTACGTCGGGCCCGAGAGGACCGCCGTCATTCGGGGGCTGATGCACCGGGAGGCCTTTAACATCATCGGCCGCCGCATCATCCAGGTGGCCCAGGCCATGTCTCTGACCGAGGACGTGCTGGCCGCTGCCCTGGCTGACCACCTTCCCGAGGACAAGTGGAGCTCCGACAAGAGGCGGCCCCTCAAGTCCAGCCTGGGTAGGAGGCTGGTCGGGCCTTGCCATGGGAAGGAAGCGGGGAGTGAGTGAGTTCTGGGGGGCCCTGAGATAGGAGGGGGCTCGGTGTGCAGAGCCCGCTCATTTATCCGGGGACCTTGACGTTTTTGTTCTTTTAAATCATTTTATCGGGGGCGCCCACAACTCTTATCACAATCCAGTTATCTACCCACGGTATGCCAAGCACATTGTTGCCATCATCATTCTCAAAACATTTCCTTTCTCGACGGTTTTTGTTGTTGTTGTTTTTTCAATGATTTTATTGGGGGTTCTTACAGCTCTTTTTTTTTTTTGAAAGGTAAATATAGACTTTATTGGAGGTAAGGAAGGACTTTGGGGAAGGGGAGAGCTTATAGCTCTTCTAACATTCTATACATCTTCTCCCCACCCCACCCCTGTATTACTGCCCTGGTAGGAGTAGGAGACCCAGCCTTGCTCCTAGAGAGCTGCTACTGGATTTGAACTGTCAGCCCTGTGGGCCGCAGTCCAGCACACAACCACTGCGCCACCAGGGCTCAGCTTCATTTTGTACCAAGCATATTTGTACACGTGTTGCCATATTCATTTCCAAATATTTTCTACTTGAGCCCTTGGTATAGGCTCCTCTTTCCCCCTCCTTTTTTTTTTTTTTTAGTTTTTTAGGCATCACTGCCCTCTGGTGGTGGGAGTAGGAGGCTCAACCTTTGCTCTTGTGAGCTGGAATTGAACCTCCATCCCAGTGACTGCAGTCCCTCGCACAACGACTTCGCCACCAGGGCTCAGCCACCCCATTTTTTTTTATAAATCATTTTATTTGTGACAGTTTTCTTAAAGCACTAGCTTTATGCTCCTATTCCTGAGAGGAACAGAGTCACTGCAGCCGGGGCCCCAGGCCACCTACAGCCTCCTCGATTCCTCGGAAACCTGACCTCCTGGACTCCTCTTCTCTAGGCTATGAGATCACCTTCAGTTTACTTAACCCGGACCCCAAGTCCCATGATGTCACCTGGGACATCGAGGGGGCCGTCCAGCGCTATGTGCAGCCCTTTCTGAACGCCCTCAGTGTGGCCGGCAACTTCTCTGTGGACTCTCAGGTGAGCTTCAGAACAAGTTGAGCTTTCTTCCTGGTGGCATTGCTTTTGGTCTTCCAAAGTCCACGCACATGTGAGGTCCATGAGGGGAGACAGTTGTGTCTGTGGAGGACTGGTGTGTGTGTGCGTGCGCGCGCACATGTTTCTTGAGGGCAGGTTCTAGCGTCTTTCCTGCCCTTCCTCGATGTCCACTTTTTTTTTTTGGGGGGGGGGGACTCCTCCAGGGCTCATTCACCAGCCAGCTTGGTTGTGGCTCTCTCGAGGGCTGCTTGTACCCATGTGCCCAGATGCTATGCTAGCTGGCAACCTCAGGAGTGCTAGTCGAAGAGAAGATGCCTCCTGAAGTCTGTTCGTGAAGTTGCGATCACGACACCGAGAGAACGTGGCTGCGCCTATCACACAAGGCCCCTTTCAGAGACCTGAGGGAGACGTGGTTGTCAGGCGTTGAGGTTGGGGACAGTGGCTTCTGCAAAGGGACTGGTTTGACGGTGTCTCCTGGGCCCCGTGACACTCCTCGTGGTGTGTGCTGCGAGGGAGCGGGACCGCCCTGGTCTGCCCCAGGACTCGGTGTGGCTGGGTGGTGGTTTGTTTATTTTCCCCTGCACTTATTTCCCTTCAGCCCTGATCTTGCTGCTGGTAGTTGGCCTCGTACTCCTTTTCTCCCTGTCAGCCGCCTCGCACGCATCTCTGATGTGTGTGGACAAAAGGGGACGACTCCATCAACCACAGCCCCCCACGCTGCTCCACAGATCCTGTACTATGCAGTCCTGGGCGTCAACCCTCGCTTTGACCCAGCCTCCTCCAGCTACCACCTGGCTGCTCACAGCCTCCCCCATGTCATCAATCCCGTGGAGGCCCGCCTGGGTGAGCTTCCTCCTCCCCTGCCCCCACCCCCAGTCCGTCGATGACAAGCTGGTGAGGGCGCCTCCCCAGGCACGTCCCCAGGTTGGGGTGCCCTGACCGCGGCATCAGTTCTCTGTGTATGTTCAAGGTGAATTTGGTGGACACTGAAGACTCCACTTTCTCTTCTTTTTTTTTTAAAGCCACTCAACCCACTACTTAGGTTAGAGGGATAAGGAATCTGGAGGGATTTGTTTGTTTTTAAAGAAACAATCTGTGTTTTCACAGCCCATCTCACGAAATGAAATCAACACTATCCTATTAAACCAAAGGACCTTATTATTATGTTTTTATACCATTCTCTGGATAGCTCTAGTCCTCATATCCAGAAGCATGCAGGGAAGGTGATTCCCGGCTTTTTTTACACGTGAGCAGGCGGGGCGGGGTCTTTGTCCCTGAAGGAAAGACGTCACAGGCAGGGAGGAGAGAGGACAGACAGGTGATGTGGGGAGGCAGGGTTTGACTCAGCAGTGTTGCTGAATGGGGCTGGGGGATCTTGAAGCCGGGACTTCAGTGCTTCCTTGGGGGAGTAGGACCGAGGAAGGGGTGGTGTGACCAAGAATTGTCAGAAGGGGCATATGCTGGGCTGTAGAATTTCGGCACCGGAAGTAGGCCAGTGTGGACCAGCGGGCCCGGAAGAGGCAGCCCAGAGACCTTGGCAAAAATCCTTCTGTGAAGAAGAGTCTTTCCCCAAAAGGGAGCTGTGAGCTTAGATGCAGACGAGCCAGCGAGCACAGACACTCCAGGGCCCTGGTCCTTACATGGGGCCGAACGGATGACTGGGCCAGGGCCTGGCCAGTAGCAGGTGCCCGGGCATATGGAAGGGACCACGCCATGCCAATGGACGCGAATGTACGGTCTTTGGAAAGAGTAAGCCAGGAACTGACACGAGGTCATAGTCACAGCCTTAAACTAGGAGAACCACAAAACAAACCCACTGCCCTCAAGGCCCTCCAACTCAGAGCGCCTCCCTGGGCCTCTGAGGCCGTAGAGCCTTAGGGGAGCACACTGCCCCAACCTACTCCTGTGCAGTGCCCGGGGGTTTGAACTGCCAACCTTGTAGGTTAGCGACCCAACCCTTTCCCCGCTGGGCCTCCTCATAGAGCCAAGGCCACCTTTTCACAGAGGGCATTCGGGGGTTAGACTTCCACTTCCCCCCGGTGGCAGGCCCCTCCTGGGCGGCTACTGAGAGGTCCTCCGCCACCGGGACCCAAGACGAGAGATGACCAGTTGGAGGCCCCGAGTTAGTGGCTGCCCTGGGGCACTGAGGCGGTCTACCCCCTTCTGTCTGCCACAGGGTCCAGCGCCACTTCCTTGTACCCCGTGCTCAACTTCCTGCTCTACGTGCCCGAGCTGGCCCACTCCCCACTGTACATCCAGGACAAGGACGGGGCTCCCGTAGCCACCAACGCCTTCCACAGCCCCCGCTGGGGCGGCATCATGGTGAGACGCCCACTGCAGACCCCGGAGTCCGTGCGTCTGGGATGGACGGATGTGCCCTGGGAGGCCTCTGAGGCCTGGCCTGTGGGAGGGGCGGGCACCGAGGCGGCCAGCCCTCTCCAGCCAGCCCGGCCCTTCTCATTGCCCTCGGGTGCCCATGCCCGGGATGGACCAGGCCCTGGCGGACGTCGCCGCCGTCTGCACCGACAGTGAGGACTATTGTGTGGTTATCTTAGTTCTTGGCTCGACTTGTGGGAATCTTGCAAGGTTCAGAACCGGGCCTGGCCTTCAGAGTGGGAGTATTTTCATGGCTGAGAACTCTAAAGTAAGATGAAAACAATACAAAGTATTTTCCAGGCCTTCCAGGGACTCCCTGAGGTAGTTTATGTAAATTCCTAATACTGGTCACTGAGTCGATTCCAACTCCCTGGAACCCGGGGGGACAGAGGAGCGCTGTCTGTCTGTCTGTCTGTCCCGCAGCGATGGCCTGGCCCTTTCTCCCACCGCCACCTGATGGCCAGACCGACCCTTCCCCAAGGAGTACTAGCTGGGCCACCAGAGTTGTCGCTTCGGCTTGCCTTGCTCCCAGTCCTGACGTGGCCTTGTGACAGCCTCCTTCCCACCCCAGGTGTACAATGTCGATCCCGAAGCCTACAATGCCTCGGGGCTGCCGGTCAGAGTGGAGGTGGACATGGTGCGGGTGATGGAGGTCTTCCTGGCTCAGTTGCGGTGAGGCCTGGGGTGGGGGGTCGGGGTGGCCTTTGAGAGTGGGAACACACACACACACACACACACACACACACACACACACGGGTTGCAATCCGAGTGGCTTCTTCCTTCCACAGCCACCTGCCCTCTACCTTGAGCCACCAGAAAGCCAAGACAGCGTGCTAAGGGTTGTCCTTTTTCCATAGGCCTGCTTGCTCACAGGGAGTCAAGTCCACAGGGCGTGACTAATTGTGCCTAAGAAAATAGCTGTCCATGCTGTGCAGATGGAGAATAGCTGGGAAAGTCCTGGAAGAAAGACGGGCCTTTCTCCTCCCCTAAACAGAAAACCCGCAGGGGCAGTTCCACCCTGCCCTACGGGGCCCTCTGAGTCGGCAGCAAGTTTGGTCAGGGACGAAGCCCTCGGCTGTTTGCGCTCCTCAGAAAGAGTGTGTTTCCGATGGATTAGCAATGTCTGGCATGGGTATCGATCAGTTTAGAGAGGCGCGGCACCCATGTCTTTGATGAACAGAGACCGGGATCATGTGCTTGGGCATCAACGCGCCTCTGGGTCGAGGAGGTTCTCAGCGCAGGGACCCTAGATCCAAAGGACTGGCTCTGCCCCTGGCTGTTCTCTCGGCGGTTCTGGGGCCTCTCCCTCTGCTCGCTTCTCTAACCTTTCACCCCTCGTAAGATAAGAGTTGACGCGGACCTGGGAAAACTCCCCATACATTGGCTCGGGGTTGTAGGCAGAGTGCTGCTCCCGACTGAGCCGTGCCTCCTTAGCCGACCTTCACCCTGCCCCCTGAGCGCACAGAGGTCAGGCTCTGTCACACACCACAAGATGAGGATACTCAGATCACCAGGTGGAGGAGAAACCACACAACATTGGGAAGCATGGGCTAGCCAAGTCGACACATCCTTCTGGGGGACCCAGTTCACTTCATGGCAGCTGATGTTATCAGATTTTTTTTTTTTTTAAGCCATGGAGCCTTTCTTCAAATAAGCTGGAAATAGGTGAGCATAGACAGTCTGGGCGGGGGACCCGAGGTGGGAAGCTGTGGCCTGCTTGGTGTTCCTGCTCACTCTTCTGAACCCTCACTCTGGTTCTGGCTCCGAAAGGTGGAGCTCGCTGACTGAGATAGTTCAGGAACCTTCCCTAGCCATCTCCGCCTCTGGTATCCGTCACCCTCCTCTCCCCGGGTCCTTTCCACAGGCTGCTCTTCGGGATTGCCCAGCCTCACGTGCCCCCAAAGTGCCTGCTGTCCGGGCCGAAGAGCGAAGGGCTCATGAGCTGGGAGCTGGACCGGCTGCTCTGGGCCCGGTCAGTAGAGAACCTGGCCACGGCCACCACCACCCTCACGTCCCTGGCCCAACTTCTGGGAAAGATCAGCAACATTGTCATCAAGGACGATGTGGCCTCTGAGGTGCGTGGCTGGGCCTGGAGCCTGTGGGCTCGGGCAGGCGAGGGCGGTGACGGTCAGGGTGCGAGTGTGGGCGTGCTCCCCCCCAGTGCCCGACCTTTCTTCTCGAGGACAGTCCAAATGAGAGCGTGAGGTGTCCAGTAGACACTGAGAAGAGTCTTCCAGAACCTTTTTATCTTGATCCCGGTTTTCCTGGTGAATGCCAGGCCACCTCCCTGGGAGGCTGAGGGTACATTAAGGTCCAGCCCCCTCCCCGCCAAGTCCGGGCCTCTTCTTAACCCTCTCTCCCTTTCCTAGGTGTACAGGGCAGTAGCTGCAGTTGAAAAGGCAGCAGAGGAGTTGGCCACCGGACACCTGACCTCCGCCTTCCTCGCCAGCCAGGAAGCTGTGACGTCCTCGGAGCGCGCCTTTTTTGACCCGTCGCTCCTCCACCTCCTCTATTTCCCGGATGACCAGAAGTTTGCCATCTACATCCCTCTCTTCCTGCCCATGGCCGTGCCCATCCTCCTATCCCTGGTCAAGATCTTTCTGGAGACCCGCAAGTCCTGGAAGAAGCCTGAGAAGACAGACTGAGCAGGGCAGCCTTTCCAGGAGGACCCCTCCTTGTGGGCCGGGCCAGCGTGGGAGCTGTTGGACAGACCGGCACAGGACCATTGGGGGGTGGGGAGGAGCTGCCCGAATGTCTCCCTCCTGCCGCCTCTGTTGCGGTTCTTGAACTAAAGGGCTGGATTCATGCTCCTTTCCCCTCAGGTCAGGTCTCCCTGCATCTCCCCTCCTCACATTCTGATGAGCCTAAGGGTGGCATCATCTGGGGCTCCGGATCTCGCTTGAACGTGGAAGGCTCCAGACACTGGGGCAGGGGCAGGTTGTACTTCTCCCGGTTCTCAAGGTGGCACACTCCTATAGGGAAAGCTTTGGGGGCTCTCAAACGCCCCCCCCCCCATCGTTTTCTGTAACCCCTCAAGGAGAGAGAGCCTCAGCCCTGCTTGGCTGGGAAGGGCCAGACACATCACCTGGGGGGTGGAGGTGGGGCTTCTCCCTTACTCCTCTTGACCACATCAGAAGTCCACACCAGGAGTCAGAAGGCTCCTGGCACATGAGCACCGTGGTACGATGGGGAGAGTCGCGAGTCCTGGACTGGCGGTGGAACAGACCTGGGCTCCTTGCTCCTGCAGTGATCGCCTGGTAAGCCTCTTCAGCTGTCAAAACGGCACCAAGGTGTACCCTCCCTTCACGAGCATGTGTGAAAATGTCTGGCGTAGAAGAGACTCTCAATAAACTTTGGTCGACTGTGAATTGAAGTGACCTGGTATATGCTTCCAGTTGATTCCCAAAAACTGCCCAGGGACCCTTGCTGCCCCTCTGTCCTGCACCCTTGGGCTTTAGGGCCTCTGGTGCCTTGGGCTGCCCAGCAAGACTTTGAACAGCTCCTGGGGCATGGCGGCTACGTGTTGGGCCTCTTACCTGCAAGGTTACCAGTCAGACCACCACGCGCTCCTTGGAGAAAGGGTAGAGCTTTAGTCTGGGAGACTAGGCAGGGGCAGTTGTACCCTGCCCTGTAGGATTGGCATCCACTGCATGGGGCAGAGTTCAGTTTTCCAGCAGGAAGCCTGAGAGAATGGTTTGCACCAGTGAAAGCCCCAGGTTCCGACTCATTCAGTAGCTCAGAAAAGGAAGCCAACAATGGGTCCTGCTCAGGGCTGGGGGACAATAGGGAACAAAGGCCCCCCTTCCCATGGCTGACCCTAGAGGGGGGAGAGACAGGCCGATGTGTTTAACAATTGGGGCTGAGGGCCGTGCTACTGGCTGGGTGTTAGGGTTGAGGCCAGAGAGACAGGAGGGGCTGGGATTCCGGTGGCGGGCCCAGTGTGGGGAGCCGTGGGCAAGACCCCCACTCCCCTCCGAAAGGCCCAGGTGAACGTGCTTGAAGTCCAGCCCTCCGAGCTCCAGCGGGGCCATTGCTCCGCGAGAGGCGACCCCCACCCGGTGGGCCCAGCCGGGTGGGCGGGGTCTGGGCCGGGCCCACCCGGGGGCGGGGCCACGGGCCCGGGGCGGAGCCGTACCTGGGGCCCCGGCCGGGGGCGGGGCTGCGGACGCTTCCCCTTCCCCGGCTCCAGCCGGCTCAGGCGGCGGCGGCGGCGGCAGCAGCTTGCGAGCCGCGGGCCCTCGAGGCCATGAAGGTGAAGAAGGGCGGCGGCGGGGCCGGGCCGGGGGCGGAGCCCGCGCTGGGGGCCTCCGGCCCGAACGCGGAACCCAACCTGGAGCCGCAGTCGCAGGCGGAATCGGAATCCGGGTCCGAGTCGGAGGCGGAGGCAGGCCCGGGCCCCAGGCCGGGGCCGCTGCAGAGCAAGCCGCTGATCGGGCCGGCCGACGTGCTGGGGCTGCAGCGGATCACCGGCGGTGAGCACCGGCGGGGAGCGCCACGGCGGGGAGGGGGCCCCTGCAGGCCGGCCCCCGCCCCCTTCCCAGCCTCTCCCCTCCCCCCCGCCGGGTCCCCTCCCCTACGTTTACTCTGCTCTCACCCGAGGTCTCCAGGCCCTTCCCCCTTTGGCTTGGCCTCCCTGCTCGCCCCTCCTCTTCCTTTAGGATGTATGAATTTGGGGGTTCATCTGGAAGGTGGGGACGGCCGGGGCTGGGCTGATGA
>PVJH01044775.1:0-12802 GCA_004026705.1 Nesogale talazaci | reverse complement strand
GGAGTAGAGACCCAGTGAGGAACTGCTGCAATGACCAGCTCATAACTAGTGTCTGTGAGGGCCCTTCAGGACCAGGGAGTGTTTCTTTCTGTTTTCTTAAGGGTGGCTGTAGGTCAGAAGTAACTGGAGGTCACCTACCAAGAACACATTCACAACAGCACTATCACAAGGGCAAACAAGAAAACAACCTAGGTTTCCATCAACAGAGAAATGGAAGCACAAATTATACACACAGTACTATGCATCATTTAAAAGCAGCAATGAATCTGAATTTCTCCACAACATGCATAGAACTGGGAGATGCTATACTAAGTGGGGGGGGGGGGGAGTCAATTGAAAAAGGGCAACTATTACAGAAAGAAGCATTCTTAAGTGATTGTTAGGCATGAGAGGGTACAAGAGGGAAAGTCACTAACTAGATTGAAAAACAAACAAACAAACACCTCATTGCCATGGAATAAATTCTGACTCATGGTGACCTTTCAAGGGCAAAGAACTACCCTGTGGTTTTCGAAGGCTGTAAACCTCTATGAGACTAGAAAGCCCTGCATTTCTGCAGAGGAACAGCTGGTGGTTTAGAACTGCTGACCTCTCAGTTAGCAGTCCAATATGTAACCACTAGGTCACCAGGGCTCCCTAACTACATAGTAGACATTTAGTAACTTGAAAGAAGGGAAGGGAAAGGCAATGCATAATTAGAGGCTGGCCAGCACAACATAACCACAGTAAAGGAAGACACTGGGAGGTATGCAAGAATAAAAGCCAGTAAGGGTATATCCTATTACAGATACAGTTTTGTAACAACAATTAGCAATAACTCATGAGTGGATACATAGGTAGAGATGTGAACTAAACAGGTGTGGGAAGGGGTATGGTACACCCATGAGCAAGTACAGGTTTAGCAGAGGTACTGCTATATACCAATTTGTAGGTATTGCTATATATCAATTTATACAGATTCTTTTGTCTCTCAGGGTGTCTTAAAAACCTAACTGGACCAGCAGGTCTAATCAGAAACCGTCACTTCCATGAGGATCTGCCAGGTCAATTAAATTCAAGACAGAGGGAAGCTCAGACGGTTATGCTAATTGCTTTTGGGACCCCCCCCCAAAAAAAAAAAAAAAAGGTGTCTCTCTTCACTGATTTTTCTGAAAGGATGATCATGGGGTTGTGGTAGTTATATCATTTCATGTCAAACTGCAGATATATGAAAGTGTAGGTGTGGAGTTTAGTCTGTCAATCAGGTTACAGCCTTGTGCTCATGGCCTTCTCATAAGAAGGACCCTGGGAACTTCCCTCCCCCCCTGCCCCCCCCCAGCCCCTTCCACCTCTGTCTTCACCTTCCTGACCCTGGCTGCTGCCAGAACCTTGGAGATGTTACCATCACCATAGGATCCACATGGCTTTGCACCCACCATGGTGTGATCTTCCTGCATTCTGCATCCTTGCTTGTGACTCAGAGTCTGAAGAGGGACTTAGGGCCTAGTATTGGACTTATGGCCTTGAGTTTCGAACTGGGCTGGTATGTTTTCTTGATGTAGATTGAAGAGCCCAGAGTTCCTTGGGGAGAGGTTAGAGACCTTCAGAAAGGTGTAGACCTAGGTGGAGGATTATGTGGAGAAACAATAGCTTTACATATTGATCTCTGTTTAATATAGGGTTCCGTGATACTTTTTCCCTTAAACAGTTCCATGATTCCTCCCACATGTGTAAGTTTATGTTACTGCCAACACAAATTGGACACAAAGAACTCTATCCCTCTCCAGAAAAACTTCTTGTTCTACCCATCTGCAGTCATATCTTTTCTAACCTCAAGCCTTAGCAACTACTGAACACTTAGCCGTCACTATAGGTGTACCTTGTTTAAGACTGTCCCAGTGACGGACGGAACCTGGGGACTTGGCTTCTTGAACTCAGCATAGGGGCCTGAGGCTCATCCAAACTATCGTATTCCTCAATCCCTCTAGATTTCTGGTGGGATTCTTTTGCTGGAATACTGCTGCAGTCCAGTCTGCCTAACCCTGCACCCACTGAGACACTGGGGACTGTTTCTAGCCAGCGAATAGGTCAGCTCCTGTGTGAGTATGGTCGGCAATGTCCTTGTCCATACTCAGCCTTATTATTTACCGGGCAAATACGGTACCACTCCCGCCAGGGAAAGTGTAGGGGTGCTGCTTCCGGAACACGTGTCCCACGCGACTGCAGGGGATGATCTCCAGGCTGCCACCACACTGCCACACGCGAAAGGAGATCTCTGCAGGGGATGAAGGAGACACTGGTGACCACCTAGAGTCCACAACTCCCCGAGGGAGACATGTCAGTCACATCACACACGCCTTGAGTCCGGGACTTCATGCTGTCATCAAGAGGGGATGCTCAGTGGAAACATTTGTCAGATTCAAACTACAAACTTGGGGCTGTAATTTTTTAAGGAGTCTTGGCGATCTTATTCATATGTATATCCTGGATCATGCATATTCCAGTACTATCACAGCTCTGGTGCCACTGATGAGATTCGAGCCTAGAGTTCTTCATGAGCTCTTCAGAATCAAACAATCAGACATTCCCACTTGT
The DNA here is from genome assembly GCA_004026705.1 of Nesogale talazaci. Classification (NCBI taxonomy): domain Eukaryota; kingdom Metazoa; phylum Chordata; class Mammalia; order Afrosoricida; family Tenrecidae; genus Nesogale; species Nesogale talazaci. The sequence goes on along the minus strand of PVJH01044775.1, from coordinate 10,228 downwards.
TTCGTGTGCACAGTATTGGGAAAGGGAACAATAACGTGCAGAACATCTGTGCTCAAAAGACAGCTTACATTCTCAATCAAGCTTTAATGTTTAAACAAACAGGTAATCACATAAGCTATCTTCTTTAAACTTACTCTAAACTGAGCAGCAGTATGCACCTGGTAACTTCTTACCTGGGAAAACAAAAATGACCCCCTCCTATTGCAAAAATGATGCTTTGTTCTTGTGTATTAGCAGGCCTCAAGTTATCCAGAAAAGCTCACAGGCATTTTAGGGATTATGGTAGAGAATGTGGACACCACAAAGCTGCCCAAAGACCCATCGGCACTACTGAGGAACCACCCTGAAGAGGGCTACTCACTGTCTTGCTTCAACATAGGATGTTCTCCCATAGGAGATGAGCCAGTCCAGAACCAGGCACCATCTCACCCCTGTTTAAACCCACACCCATGGAAAGGGGTGTTTTTCCTGTCACACAGCACGGGTAGCAAGTGACTGGGCATTTGCCAAACCACTGTTTTTTTTCTGAATGCCTTGAGCCTGAACGAGAAGGCGAACTGAATGCAAGAAACTGAAGTTAAACAGAAAAATCAGGGTACAATTGTTAACCTTATGAATGGTCAATTTTGATGGCAACTTCATGGTGGATGTCCCACATCTTCAAGAACAGAAGAAAATGTTGACTTGTAGTGCATTTAGACTTTGTTTCACCAGGTCAGGCTGTTAAGTTTTTTATGTAGAGGTACTGAAAAGATAGTGTAACTGTGCAACCAAAAAGGCCTGATTTGTGGCAGACTGGGAGACTGATTTTGTCGAAACAACAATGCACCTGCTCACACAGCCATCTCAGTGTGTCAGTTTTTGGCAACAATAGCATGCCTCTCTTATCTCCTGCACATGACTCGCCTGACCTCACTCTGTGTTATTCCTTTTCCTGCAAATGCAAAGGGACATGAAAGGACAGTGATTTAGCCACACAGAGGAGGTGAAGGGGGGGGGGTAAGGGGAGGTGCTGTCAACCATGCAAACAGATGAGTTTGAAAAATATTCCCAAGAATGGAATCGCAGATTTGACAAATGCGTTGTGTACTTTGAAGGTGACAAGGATGTTTTGTCAAAAAATTTAAAAACATAGCTTTGGGGTGGGAAAATTCTGTTTTGGGGGATATCCCCTCATATGAGCACTCCTACAGGTCCTGTTCAGGATCTTCCCACAAACTAGCCGTTCCATTTAAGGCCCAGCATGAAAGCAGGTCACATTACCACCAAGGCCACGTCAACGGTGAGCGAGATACCCCTGAGTAGCAGATTTCTAAGGCAGGGCCTGGTCAGCATAGTTGCTCCAGTCGGGGCTCACAGACTCCTCCCTCTCCTCCCCTACCTTAAAGAGTTAAAAAACCCTTGCTTGCTTGAAGAAGGGTGTAGGCCACACCCTGCCCCTGCCACCAGCTGTGCAGTACCATACCTCCAGGAGTTCAAAAAACCACTGAGGTGATTCTGACTCCTTGATGTAAGTGCTCCTGTGGTTTTTCTAAGACTGATCCTTTACAGCAGGTGAAAGCTTCCAGGAAGCGTCTGGTGATTTCACGCTGCTGCCCTTGGGATGAGCAGCCCAACGTGTAATGACTAAGTTCCCAGGCATCTTCCCAGAGTGGTTCCTGGTCAGTGCTTCAGGTTCCTAGCACCTAATAATTGGGAAGGATGGTCACTACTTAGGGTGTTTTTCCAAACAGCTGGTCAGCTGGCCAGGAGCCCAAAAAACTCCAGGATACCACTACAGGCTGGCGGGGTGGGGGTGGGGGAGCATGGCTTAGGAGTGGGGAGAGAAGGTTCCTGCATGCAAATCTCTGAGAGCCAGGGTGGAATTTCCAAGTGCCACGATACTGTGCACTGTGCTGTGTGGTGGAACGGGTGGCAGAACAGCCCCTGAGCGGGACCTGAGAGCCTGAGGTTGGGGAGGGTGCACTAGGAGAGTCCTGATTGGGGGCATGATGTGCCTGACTGCCTCGGACAGAGGATTTAGTTCATCATCCAGGCAGAGGGAAGTGTGGTAAGCAATATTGTCTGTCTAGGAAGCACATGGAAATCACAGCCAATGATGTTAGCCTGTAATTGTTTTGCCCCCTTTCAATAAGCTGAGCTGCTGGCACATCTGGGCTTACAGGGCTAGGGCGTCAATGATGCCAAGCGACGGAAAGTGTCTATTCAGGTAATAATGAAGTCATTCCCAGCTACTGGAATTGAAGAGCTCACAGCCTATCCCAAGCTCACATTAGCCCAAACCTTCTAGGGCTGGTATCAGGAGCAAGGGCAGGTATCCCAGGCTGTTAAAGTACCACTACTGTAAGCACAGACCTTAAATACTCTGGGAGCAGGGAGAGTGTGGATTAGACGTTGCCAGTTCTCTGACAGAGTTTGGATCAGATCGGAGACAATAATAACATACACAATGCAGTCCCTTGTTTTGGGTCCCGACTGAGAACGAGTGCAGAGTCCAGGTGCAGGCTTATGGGAAAACAACTGTGCTGTGTACAAGAGCTTGCAGCTGGTAGAAGACGTTGCCAAATGAGTCCCCGTGGCATACTGGTCCACACAGAGTCAAGCAAACGTCTTCACCAGAGAAGCAAGCAACCCAGGTACAAAGCACAGAGCTGCCGTGTAAGAAAGCTCCATGTTCTCGGGCACAGGGCCCTCAGCCAGAGGAGGCTTGGTACGCAGACACCTCAGCCCTTGGCAACCCTCTCTTAGTGGACTCTAGTGGCTATCCAACAGCCCACAGAGGGTATTCAGATGCACTGTGGAGCGCAGTCCAGCTGCCAAGGGACAGAGCTCAGGGCTGTCTAGGTGGTCCTGACGCATACAAGTGAGTGACTGACACTTCACCATCCCTTGTACCTCTTGGCTGTGCATCACCTACGGCACCCCAGGAAATGTCTACAGGGACCGGGGAGCCCACTTCATCATGGATGAGCACTACATCTGGCAACTGCAGAGCGCCTATGAATAAATAATAACGGTCTTGTCTCCCAGGTGATTGCTGGTCGGTTCTTCAGGCTCTTGACACCTTGTGCCCTGGAAGGACAGTCCCTACTTAGGGTGTCTCTCCAAAGACAGCCTCTGAAACGCTATGGGAGAGACCTAAGACCTACCTACCGCCTCAGGCCAGCCACAGACACCGTGCGAACACTCACAGTATCTCAGGAGCAGAACTTCTCAACACTCCCTATTCTGGTGTGCTCCCTGGGGATGATGTGGCTTTCTACCTGATTTATTGAGCTAGTGTCTGGGCTATAACGACCCCCCCACGCCCAATTCTTAGAACCACCTATAGATTTTGGGTGTAAGGGCACATTGTCTGCAGGGGTGTGAGCTGGAGTGAGCTGGCTCTGAGCCTGCTCCTGCCACTTCCGGAAACATGGTCGTGCTGCAAGGAGAGCTCCTGACAGGATGCAGGATGCAGGAATGTTTTATTGACAAGTACCTTACCTGCAGTCCTCAAGAACTAAGAATCAGTCTTGTTTCTTTAAAAATAAAAAAAAAGGACTTGCAGTGAAAGTTAGGAAATTATAGTGGGAGTCTGGGACGCTGTAGTGATTTTGGAGGATTCCGGGATGTTATCTGGAATGGTAGTGACTCAGACATAACTGGACCCCTTTCCTCCCAGTGTGCGTACACTGTGGGTGCGCACCGCTTGTCCTAGATCACAACTCATGCTGTGTGCACAGCATCCAGAAAAAAAAAGTCACAGGCAGTGCTGAAAACAGACAAAGAGTTAAATTAAGGCTTTTTGTTGCTGGAACCCTTGGGCATGCTACACCTTCAAACCTGTGGAGTAGCAGCTCCATCACAAGAACCTCATGCAAGGCAGGTGCGAGAGGGGGAGCCCAGCACGAGTAAGGCAGGCTGCTGCAGTCTCTCCAGGACTGACCCCTTTGGCAGGGTCTGCTGACACCTCTTGCGCAGTACAGTGAGAGAGGTAGAGAAAGCAGACCCACAACACGCCAGATAAGTAAAGAACAAAATTTTCCTCCCTCTGTTCACTAAGTGCGCTATCTCCTTTTATATTTAAATCAACACTCTTTCTCCGTGAAGACAAAACACAGCTGCCATGTTCCTGGCTCATTTCTGCCCCACCCCTGGTCCATGTCACCTCTGGAAGCAGGGTTCTAAGCGACAGGCCTGGCACCTGCCACCACACTTCGTTTTCAGAAGTGCTTCCCTCCATGATGCCCTGATCTTGGGGGTCTTCCAGGATCAGGTGCCCCTGTCCCCACTCCTCAGAGGAACTGCGCCTCCCTCACTGACGGCCCGAGAGCAAGGCAGATGCAGCCTTCTCTTCTGGAGGCTGATGTCCTTCCTTTCACGTTCAAGTGGCCCATTCCAGGCCCTATGTATAACAAGGTCAATGCATCACTCTGAAAACCTTAAAACAAAAAGGGGTTTGACCCCTGGCTCCCCACCCTCGCATGTTGTCTGTGATCTGTATGGGTTTTCAGCAATGCAAAAAAAAAAAAAAAATCATCTGATCAGTTGTTACCGTTAAGTTTAACATCATAAAAATGAGCGAAAAATAACAGGCTGTGGTATTTTCGTTTTCTAGCTCATAAAAACAATGCTGCCATTCAAAACTAACAGTGGCATCACCTTTCTTCTTCTCCTTCTTGGCTCGCAATATCGTGGGGCACATATTCCCAGCAGGCGTGTAAGCTATGAATTAATGGAGCCTCTAAAGCAATTGACACTAACGTCTTAAATTAAAACATACAAAAGTACTTTCTGAAGATTAAACAAACAGAAAACCTCTGTGCAGCAAACAGAACCCATCTCCCAATAGAGACCAAAGTCTGAACATTTCACTCCTCTGAAGCCTTAGTAAAAATAACTTACATAGGTATACCTGTTCATAAAAATAAGAACCATAAAAACCAAATTAGAAGCACTTGTAAGGGCTGAGCCCCAGTGGTGTAGTGGTTGTGTGCAAGACTGCGGCTCACTGGTTCGGTGGTTGAATTCCAGCAGCAGCTCTCCAGGAGCAAGGCTGGGCCTCCTACTCCCACCAGAGGGCAGTGATGCCCCCCCAAAACAAAACAAACAAATTAAAAAAGCACTTGCAAAAAGCACTTGCATCTTACCTGCACCCCACGATGACAGCACCCAGGTGTTCACTTCCCCATTCCCATGTTGGCAACCTGCTTTCCAAATGACTGGATTCTAATGATACTAAGAGATTTGGACTTCCTTTCTAGAAATTATCTCTACTTTCGCACTCGACTGTAGGCTCACACATCATAGTGCCCAGCCCAAGGCACTTTTAAGAGTGCTGCTGTTTGTAATTATGCTGGGATGAATTATGCCAGAGTGAATATCATTTTAACTCTTAATCCCCCCCCCCCCTCAATTAGAATTCTGCATTCCACAAACCCTTGCCAAATCTGGAAAACTTCAAATTCTCATTCACACAGCTCTTTGGCGTGTCGGAGAGAATTGGAAGCAGCCTGATACTGAACTGCTGTGCGGGAACAGGCTCATACGTACCCAGGTTTTCTCCCCCCCATACATCCATCATCATGTCATATTTCCCCAGCTCTTCAAAGTAGAATTTATCCATCACGAACAACCCGCCAGCAATCATGGGGGTCCTAACGGGGGGCAAAAGAGAAGAAAAGAAGTTGAAACTGGTCAAAATTTGTTTGCAACCTCTCTCACACCAGAGCCAAGCCCGTGGTTCCTGAACTGCATGTTGACTTTCAAAATCACCTCAAAGCTCTGTTCTGGCTGTTTACTTGGTGTTCCGTGTGCTTGGCCCTTTGCAGGGCCCCTGCTGCTAGCAGGTGCCCACCCCACAGTCCCTGCACCCACCTTCCTCCTCCAGCAGCATGCTAAACTGAGGCTTTTCACCAATGTTCTGCGGAGGGGCCTGTGCTCCCTGCTGCCTAGGCACGGGCTGCTTGGGTTTGAAATACTGCTTAAGTTAGCAACTTAAACTTAATGGGTTTCAATGTCCTCATACGGTGAGAAAAAGCAATAAGCATAAAGCACTTGGGCCTCGAGTTGCCACTTCATTAATGTTAGTTATCACTGACATCTGATGGAGCCATAGCTCCAACTGTACAATGGGACCCATTCTATTCCCCACTTGCTCATCACCGGAGCGGGGACTCACATCCGAGTGCTAGCTGAGCCCTTGCTTTGTCCCAGCAGAGGTGCTGTAAAACACTGCCTGGCGTGCCACACGAGGGGGGGGGGGCACCTGCCAGTGCTGAGTAATGATGAGTAAATCCATTTCATGGCTAGAGTCTTTGCCGAAGTCATCCCTCTTCATCTGTGTGTGACAGGTTACCCTACCCAGGTGCCCGCACAGTCTCCTGGGCTAGAAAAAGATGCCCTACTCCCAGTCATTTCTGTCTTTGCTGCTTGATCACGTGATATTCACCGGCGGTTCCTGTGCAAACAACAGGGGCCTTCGCTGTGGGCAAACAGGAGTGTGAAGTTCTGCAGGGGGAGGCCAGCCCTGGTGACCCACTCATCTTTACAGTGTCACAGAAACCCACCGGAGACCCTACTCTGCTATGAAAATGCTCCGCTATATACATGAGAACACCCAGAACTCATTATCTGCTCTGTCAGTATGTAACCGACTTCATCTGAAAAAAAAAAAGCCTCTCCATGTTGCGCTCTGTGGTACAGACAGTGCCTTGTCCAGAGTTAGGCCACAAGGAGCAGTGGAGGCAGGGGGCTTGACTCGGTCCAGGGGAAACAAAGTCCTAGATTCTTGCTGACAGCACCTAAAGGAATGACACTTACTTTATAGGGGCCACTGGGTTCCCTTGGCGGGCTCTTCTCTGCTCAGGGGTCATGTAATCCCATTTGAACACCAAATTCCAGTCAAATCCTGCCATGACAGAAAAGAACCTCAGGGCAGGGACACCAGAGACTGGTCAGGGGAAATCCCTTTAGAAACATGTGATATTTGCACATGAATCGCTGAAAAAGAAAACCCAAAGGAAGAAAGGAAGGTCTGGCTGAAAGAACTCAAGACCAGGGCAGAGGACTAGGACAGAGAGATCAGATTGGGGGTGGGGGTGGGGGGTGGATATGAACAGAGTGGGGGGGCGGTGAAGAGCGCATTTATACCTTCTTCAAAGAGGGACAAAACTGTGGGTCAGAGTGCTCCAAAACTACGATGTGCAAGAATCAAAGCAAACTAAAAAGAAAATTGTGCTCTTTGTGCAGACAGTGACATACCCAAGTCTGGAAGGAGGCTGGAGAAAAAAAGGGGTGACCAAGAGGAGAAACTGCCAGCGCGACTCCAGCGTTGCTTCTCTGGGCCTGTAAGCTTCCATCTCTTAATTGGTGGGAGGGAGGGTACAAGAAGCTGCAAATGGGGCCACAATTAACCTTCCCTCTCTGGACAGGAGAGTACGTACACCATCCTGGAATTGGGCTGCTGGCATGTGTACAATCCTGGCATCAAGCCTCCTGGGCACACAGGTGTCCACGCTCTGCTCACAAAGGGACTGTGTCATGTGCTCCAGGCACATCAGCAAACGAAGCCCGGCAAATCCTGCAGTCTATGATCCTGCCTTTCCAAAGGCATGAGGGCCACCCTCAGCCTCAGTTCCACCCTGTGCCTCCTGGGCTCTCTGCCCCTGACAATTTGTCCAAGGGTTTTTGTGTGTGTGTGTGTGTGTATCTTTTGTTTTGCTCAGCCCGTGTCTGGAGTTTGCACCTGCAAGCTGTGAATCCAGGGTGCCATCTGCTGGGCAACCCCAGTGCACAAAGCCTGAGCCAAGTAAAGGCGAAGGACTGGGGTGCAGGCTTGCGCTACAGCTCATCCAGGGCATCTGCAGAAAACAGTTTCCCAGTTCGCGATGGAACAGGCTCAGGCAGAAGTGGGTGGCTGGCAGCAGGGTGAAGGCAGTCAAAGAAAAGCACTAGAAGGCTAAGACTTTATGGGAGAAGACACACTTCCTTCCCTGTGGAGGGAGAAAAACCACCTGCAAACCAGAAAAACACAATCATGCCATGCATTGTAGAGAGAAAGGGACAGCTTCAAAAAGCTAGTTAGTATGGTACTCCCTTTATTTATGTATACCATAACTCCTGCATTATTTTTATTGTTTATCTATTAATTGGGTCAGAAGGAAAGTGGTCAAAAAGGACCAATAAAAATCGTGCTAAAAGTATATCATCCTTGATTTCTGTTCGCAAGGCTTGGATAAAATGCTCTCTGAGTGAGTCGGGCCCTATTCCTCTGGCTCAGAAGAGGGCCCATCCCCCCCTGAAAGAACATTTTGCACTCTCAGATCTGCTCAGGCCCAAAAAATAGCGCTGTCAGAAAAAAAATGCCTTGAGACGTGGCTCTTCCACACAGTGGGGAGGGTGACTTCTGTGTTTGAGTCACAAATTTTTTTTCTCACTTCTTGCCACTTGTTATAAACTTTCCAGAGTGTTAAACGCTCCCCACTGTTGAGTCTCCTGAGTACACCCCCCTCTTGCACAGGTCTCCTGTCACCGTCACAGTACCCTCCAGTCCAGTGCTGCTCTCTGCATCTCCCGGGTCCGGAAACCTTCGATCTCATCATGACTCAGGGAGGGAGGCACTACTGTGACCTCCTCTCTGTGAGGCAGGGCGGTGACACCACCAGTCCCTGAGAGAGGTGGCTATGAGAGCTAAGGGAGTGGGCAAACCAGTCTACAGTGTCAGGTCATGGGACTGAGGCTCACTGAATGACCCTAACATGCTGTCTATTCAGGCTGGTGCCCAATTTCATATTGTGTAGTTTTCTTTTTTTTTGGGGGGGGAGGTAGACTGTCAGCTAGCTCTTTGTCCATATGGCTGTCAGGAGCATGTTATGTGCTTCTAATCAGCTCAACACATAAAGAGGAGGGAAAGCCAGCTCGTGTTTTACACAGAGAGAGCTAGTTCATCGATTCGATGTTGGGCAGGTGAGGCCCCTGGACACTCTTCGGTGAGTGAATCACACACAAGGCAATAGCGAGAGCTTTCAGTGTCTTAGGAAGGTCTTCATTCATGTCGAGGCTCTCAGTGGCATTTTCAGAGACAAGACTGCCAAGCAGCTGTGTTAATAGTTCAGCATTCATCACCGGGCTAGTGGAACCACTGGAGCTTAGGTCCCACAGAGATCCCTGGTCTAGTGACAGCTGGTCAGAGTCCGGTAGACTACAACAAGCTCAGAGAGAGTCAGCCTGCTTAGAAAGTACCTGTCAGAGACCAGCAATGTAAAGTATGGTTGGGATCATGAAGGTGCACAGGCCTTTAGGGGTTTGTGACCTAGGGGAACAATGCCTTGATTAAAGATATTGCACACAAAGCACCCAACATATAGTTGGCCCTCAATAAATCATTTAAAAACTTATCAAAAATTACAAGAAATTGTGGTATTTAGACCCACTGTTCCTCAACTACTTCTTCCTCTGTTGCAACTTGTTCACTCTCTCTCTCTGGCCATTTAATTATGTCTACATTCCTCACCCCAAGTGAACTCTTTCTTAAAGGAATGAAAGAAAATAAATAAAACAAGTATATGGAAAAAGAAATCCTAAATGGCTATTTAAAATGATCTTTTCAAAAACAGATGGTACTCCAAGGATGGGCCTGGGTCAACCCATACCCCTGGCCATTTTCAGAAGGGCACAGAAGTATTTTCCAGAGGTGCCTGGCATGTGGTACTGTCATTCTGGAAACGAACAGAATGGACATGCACATGTTCTGTGTTTCAGTGATTTCTGGATGTTCATTTTTAGTATAGGTTGACAAGTATAACCGTGGACGCAAAAGCTCTCGGAGGCCTTCCTCATGTCTTATGAGAGAAGAGAGAGCATCAGATTCTTCTGGGTAGGGATGGGAACAAACAGACAGGAAAAATGACCCAGCTAAGGCAGAACAGCAGTGGCGGGGAACAGGAGGAGCGGTCACCCGCCAAGCCACCTATAAGAGGAAAGCAACAAGCTGTGGTGGCTGTTTGGGCTGATGGAGAGGGGTGACGACTTGGCTGGGTGACTGGGTAGAGAGAGGGCCACAGAGCCAAGAGCAGCAGGGTGTTGGCGAAGCGGGACTCTTGACTTAGCACCTCACTCGTCCCACACATTTCTCCAGACCCTGCAGCTCAGTGCGGGTGTCTATCTCCTTGCCCTGATCGCAACAGGGCACTGTCATCACTGAGAAAACTGAAGCTGTGCTGCTCACCAAGGTGGGGGGGGGGGG
>PVJH01044774.1:0-12777 GCA_004026705.1 Nesogale talazaci | reverse complement strand
GTTCCCTATCTGTGATGGTGAACTTGACCGAATTTGACCCATAGCAACCGTAGAACTATACAACCAGTGAAGTGACTTTAATTTTATGTACATTTAAAGAAAAACAGTTTCTTGGGGTATTAAAATAGCACTGGTTTCTTTTTCGAATAAATGTAATGAGTTTGCCTTTTTCATGAACTTGAAGATCTAAACGAGCCTTGCCGTTTTCCCCGAGAGTCCTGAAGAAAAACTGTCATTGTTGCTCAATTCAGGGATTCCAATCTTAAGAATGCTTTTACATCTAGATTTCAAATTAACTTTACTACAACGAATTGTCTTTTAATATAATTTGGTTTTCACAGGCTGAGCCCTGGTGGTGTAGTGGTTTTGCGCGGGACTGCAGCCCACTGGGATGGAGGTTCAATCCCAGCAGCGGCTCCACAGGAGCAAAGGCTGGGTCTCCTACTGCCACCACCAGAGGGCAGTGATACCCAAAACACAAAAATAAAATATTCGATTTTCACTTCTTGGGCATATGTTCACATGTCCACCTCTGAAAAAAAAAATATGCTTGGAGGAAAATTAAGTCTGCCATTTGCCTCTCCAATGTCTGGGAAAGGTGGGGTGCAGTTTGTTCTCTTTCTATTCATTGACCGAGAATGGTTTGACAGGGTGTTTTAGGACATCACAAGGGTTGTCTCAGATTGAGGGGTGTGCATGGGTTGTATGGACACAAATGGTAATTGAGAATTATGACTTTCATTTCACTAGAGGAGACATCCCCTGGACTTTCTCAGAAGATGGTGAATGATGCAAATTCTCTATTGTCAAAAGTAGCTCTGTGATTTTAGACTTAGAGGGGCGGGGGAAGCCGAGGGTGAGTCCAAAAGAATGTAGACTTGTGATAGTTCAATTTATTCAGTAGAATTTAGTTTGGAAACATTATGTAATCTGATATTGGTAAATGAGGGAGCAATCGGGATGTGTATGTATATGCAGCAGACTTTTTGCTTCGGCTTTTCAAATATCACATGGAAATCATCTGGGCTATTGATAGCAGGCGTTAGCACGTAATGGCCAGCCATCTCTTTGCTTTGCTTGGTTACAGCTGTGGACCGATCCATCTCCTCAAGCCTGTCGGACGCGAGGGACGCCTTAGTGAATGCTGTGGTGGATTCCTTGTCTGCGTACGGCTCGACGCTCTCCAATTTACAGCACTCCGCCTTGATAGCACCCAGCTCCCTCAAGCTGTTTCCGCTCTATGTTTTGGCCCTTCTCAAGCAGGTGCTCTCTGGTTATATGTAACTCTCTATACACTTAGGCAATAGAGTCTTTTTCTTTCAATTCCCACATAGAAAGGGGACTTCAGAAATTTTTTTTGTCAAATCCGCATTATCTTTTCATTCCACCAAAAACCTTTTGATGCCCGTACCTCATTGGTAAGAGAGAAGTGAAGCACAGAAATCTGGTTAAAAATAGATACCCAGAGGTTGGAGGTATAATGAGCATTTGCAGTAACATTCACAGGGAAGTGAAGTTGCTCAAGTGTATACTGCCTCAGCTGGAGCCGGATGCCTGCTTTCTTGAATGTGTGCAGGTTGATCGAATAAAGATGTGATCACAGCACACTCTTAGGTGTGCATCTTGAAAGAGATGCCAAGGAGAAGTTCTCCTACTTATTGAATATCTGCCCCTGCGTCGGGCCTCATATTTTTGAGACACCTAATAACTAGTACCATCCTGTTCATTTGACCCTCGATGGAGAATTATCTCGTTTTGCTTCTGACGACAATACGGCTCAGAAGCTAAATAGCTGAATGTCACAAATCTTCCCGCTGGCCGTCAGAGCCGGGCTTTGATTTTAGGCCAGGTCTGCCGGCCTTGTGCAAACTCACAGGAAGCAACAAGGCCGTGCAGGAGTGCTCTGGTGCGTCTGCGACTGGAAAGCCTTGTAGGAGTAGACAGCGTTGTCTTTCTCCTGCAGCGTCATTTACGAGTCAGAATTGACTCTGTGACAGTGACTGTCGACCTTTCTATTTACTTTTGTCTTTTGATTCTGGCATCTTTTTTTATGTTTGTCCACTGTACTTATGTTTTATTGACTAACACGTGTCATTCCTTGTAGAAAGCATTTCGAACTGGTACCAGCACACGCCTGGATGACCGTGTGTATGCCATGTGCCAGATAAAGTCCCAGCCACTTGTTCACCTCATGAAAATGATCCACCCCAACTTATACAGGATCGACAGATTGACAGACGAGGTATGACCGTGACTCGCGCACTTGAACTTTTTAGACGGGAACACGTTTTGGTGTCTGTTTCTGTAACTGAGGTGATAATGTCGTATCAATAGCTTTTTCCATCTCTTTCTCCAATGATGGGAATAGCACAGTAAATAAGGACAAAGTGCCCATGAATCAAGGTGTACCCCAGTGGCACAGGGCCCCGGTTAAGTTTTGGGATGCCAACAGAAAGGTTGGAGGCTCAAGCCTGCCAGCTCCCTGTCTGGAGAAAGATGCAGCAGCCTGCTTCCGTAAAGGTGTGTCGTCTCGGAAGCCCTGTGGACCAGGTCTGCTCTATAGGGCTGCCCTGAGTCAGAATCAGGGGCCGCTATTGGGAGCTACGGATTTGGTGGATCTTAGGGACTATCTGATAGTATTTATGATCATGAAGTTTAAAGTAGTCTTATGTACTAAGATTTATACTTTCTAGGTTTTTAATACTTGTTAACAATGCAAGGTCATGAAGTAAGTATTTCCATCTGTATCTTGTAGATACTGTTTCTGATTGAATTGGATAGTAATTTTTATCATTAGAAACCAAATTTGGTTTCTAACTATAATCCGGTTATGCAAATGTATAGCATCTTTTTTTTCTTCTTCCTTGTGTTGAAACGATACTTTTTGGAATCTTTTCTGCATTATCTTAGTTGAGAAATGTTTTTAAAAAACAGAAATAAAAACTAGCTTGATAGGCAGTAGATTCAGCCATCTTTTAATATATTCTGATCCCCAAAAGTAATTGTGATCAATTGGTTTGCACATTTATGCTTTTACCTTCATAATTTGAATATATTTGACTGTCTTCGTTGAGCAGCCATGAGGATAATGTATCACCAGTACTTGTTTGCCTCTCCTGTATTACTCTCAAATATCATTGTGCAGCTTTTCATAGCCGTTTCCGTGACCACAAGCTTCTACACTCTGATGGTAGTCATGTTAGTTCATGCAAACACTCTTCCTTTGCAGGGTGCTATACATGTTAATGACAGGGTTGTACCTCAACCACCTCTGCAAAAGTTGTCTGCAGAGAAGCTGACAAGAGAAGGTGCTTTCCTTATGGACTGTGGCTCTGTGAGTACCCGTCTGATAAAGGCCAGCCCTGTGCCAGCTGGCGAAAGGAGAAACACCTACAGGGTCCAGCTCTGTTATCACAGAACAGGCAGTGAAAGATAGATGCGGTACTGAGAAGGGAATAAGTTGGTAACTTGCAGAGGAGATCAATTTATTTTCGACTTTCATAGCTGGCATCACATTATTAAATCCACTTGATAAAAAGAAATATAGAGGTAACTTTACCATTTAGGACTATAATTTCAAAGAGACTGCATAGTATATCTAATTGAGAAGTTACCTTGTGGAGCAATGGTGCAGGGCGTCAGACTTTTCAGATAGCTTTATAAATGATACCATTATAAGAGGGAAAACAGTTTTAATAGACACGGAGTGGGAGGTTGGTGCTGGGGGATCCTTAAGAAAAAATATGAAATGGTGTATTAAGTGAGTCAGTTATCCAGATCAAAGCATTACATTCCTGAGAAGAAAAAATGAGGAAAAAACTAAATTGGGTTTGATCAGAGGCATTGAAATCTAAGCAGAGAAGATGCAAATCCCTCTTGATTCCTGGGTTTAGATTCACAACGCACCAGTTACACCTGTTTCCTCCTGAGTGCTTATTTGAAACGATCCATTTGTGCATGATCACTTAGAAGAGCCCAGGTTAAGTGCTTGGCTGCGAGGAGGGAGGAGGGAGGACCTGGCGACCTGCCCCTGCCAGGGAGAGCGTCCCGACGCCCCCTGGGGGCTGCTGACTGTGTGAGAAGTGTGAGCTCCCTGGGGCAGAAGCGATTTGATAGCCCACAAGAGTTTTCTTGTCTGATAGAGAGTGCTGATATTTTGTTTTGTTTCATTTCTAGATGTTTTACATTTGGATTGGGAAGAGCTGTGACAATAACTTCATTGAAGATGTGCTTGGATACCCTAATTTTGCATCTGTTCCACAGAAAATGGTTAGTGGACTTTATACAACTTCACTTTTTAGAGCTGAGCCCCAGTGTTGTAGTGGTTTAGTGCGGGACTTCGGGCTACTGGCCTGGCGGGTCAAATCCAGCCCAGCTCTCCAGGAGCAAGTCTGGGCCTCCCACTCCCACCAGAGGGCAGTGATGTCCACACCCCAAAAAACAAAAAAACCTCAATAGCAACTTCACTTTTTAATAATATTTTTTGCTTGAAATAACTCACAAGGGTCACCTATTGAAAGTTTGAAATCCAGTGGGTTTTAGTATATTCAGTGTTATGTGGCCAACACCATTAACTAATTTGAGAGCATTTCATCTTCCCTCCCAGTTCTCCGTGTCCTCACGCCCTGACAACCACTGGGCTGCATTCTTCTCTGGGTTTGTCTGTGCAGAATGTCAGAGCCATTCGATGTGTGACCTTTGATGGCCAGCTTCTCTCTCCCTCTCTTTTCCTCTCACCCTCTCTCTCTTTCTCTCTCCCTCCCTCCATGTTTTCAGATTTTTGTTCTGTTCTAGCATGTGTTTGCTGTTTGCACACAATTCCTTTTTCATGGCCAAATAATAATCCATTTCTGGATATTGCACTTTTTTTTAATACAGTTATCAAATGTTGATGGACATTTAGATTATTTCCACCTTTCGGTTATGGTGAACACATGCTGCTGTGAACTTCGTGTGTGTTTTTTTGGAGAATGTATGGTTTCCGTTCTTTGGGCGTATGCCGAGGAGCAGGAGGGGACTTCCTGTGTGGTACAAGAACTCTGTGCTTCACTCTTGGGAGAACTGCTAGACTACTTTCTAACGGTTTTCACTTTAGCTTCAATTGTTTGGCTGATAAACCAACATGTTTTTTTTTTCTAGTAAGACTTTACTGTGTGTTGTAATTAACATCAGGGAAATAGTCTGAAGATGATTCTGTACATTTAACTAATGCTAAAGCACAGCCTTATTCTTGGAGACTGTAAATATGCCATTTAATGCAATCCCTGTCATAATCATTTGTTGGTCTTTCACTTTTAGGAGATTTTACTGTTTGTTTTGCAGTTTGGTCAATTAGTTCTAGGTGTCATTTTAGGTAGAAACAAGTGAGGATGATAAAATTTAATGAGATTAATGCTAGTGAGTGAGGGAAACATATGAAAACTGGGTCTTACTAACAGACCTCTCTTGAAGCAAGCACAACTAGAATGCCCTTAGGAGAGAGGATGGTAAGACGTGCGTTCACGTCCTTTGGACATGCTATCAGAAGAGACCAGACCCTCGAGGAGAAGAACAGGGGAGGGGAGGAAGGTCCTCCCAAGATGAGCTGGCACGGTGGCTGCATGATTTAGGACAGCACAGCAATGCGGACGACACACCACTTCGTGGCAACAGCAAGTGAAACAGTAAACTTTGCTTCACATCTGTAGGTATTTCAGCAGTATGTTTCTGGCAGGGCAGACTGACTCACCGATTAGAAAAACTGCCTATACGTCTTATTCAGGAACATTACAGTGTGCTAAATATTGCATTTCATATCCCTGTGAGGTGAAAAAAAATGGAGTAGCATATATACAAACATGATTGACCAAAGAGAACAAAAGGCCTTGGTATCCAAACTTACTATACAACTCCTTAATCAAAGCCTGATATTGGATCATGGACCAATGGAATAAAATTGAGAGCCCAAAGTAAGTCCATCCACTTGTGAACAGCTCATCTCCAGCAAAGTGTTGAAGTCCATGCAGCAGGAAAGAAATTACCTTTCCATAAATAGTGCTGGCAAAACTGGATATCTATGTACACAGAAGTGAAGCAAGATCCATATGTATCCAGTACAGAAGATGAATTCAAAATGGGCCAAACACTTAAATATTACAGCTAGCACTCTAAGGTTCCTGGATCATAGAGACAGAATGATTTTCAGCGTAATCTATCAAACTGAAGTACCAGAAGATAAGTTAGCTAACTGGGACCTCCTAACTATTGAGTATTATGTTCATCAAAAATATTTTGCCAAGAAATTAAAATGAGAACTTTTGGGTAGATCTTTGGCAATGGTGTATCTGATAAGGGTCTCTTAGTAAAATTTGTAGAACACTGTAATAACAACAAAAGTACAAATAGCCTAATCATAAATTGAACTAAGGATATGAACAAGCACACCACCAAAAAAGACACTAAAGGGACCGACAAATACATGACAAGGTACTCATGATCAATATCCACCAGAGAAATGCAAATCACAACTATAATGAGATACCATCTTAACCCTGTAAACAAGGCAATAATAAAAACAAATCAGCAAATGCTAGTGAAGTTGTGGAGAGATTGGAACTCATCTACTTTATGGTGGTGGTATAAAATGGCACAGCCACTATAAAGAATGGCATATTGCTTCCTCAAAACACTAGAAGTTGAAGTACTTTATGCATTTCCCATTCTGGCATTTATTACAACGCTATTCCCAATAGCAAAAAGATGGGGACGACCTATATGCCCATTCAAGGGTGAATGGATAAACAGTGGTACGTGTACACCGTGGAATACTACACATCTGTGAAGAGTGAGTTTATGAACATTTATGGCATGTTGGTACCTGGAGGGTATTTTGCTGAGTGGAATAAATCACAAAAAGTCAAATATTGTATGATCCCACTGCTATACAGAATACTTATACAATCTGAAAGAAATATACTTTGATGATTACCATGGAAGCGAGGGGGAAACATTTTCTAGGTGGTAGACACTTGTAAACTTTGGTGATGAGAAAGGCAGTACAAAATATAGGTGACCAAAGCAAATTAAGACACTTAAAAATGCACAGGAAATGAGAATAGTCTAAGTAACTGCTATAACAATTAGACTTTTGCAACAACAATAACAACAACCAAAAATACATATATGGTTACGTTGGTAGCTCTTTAGATTGCTATGGGTATCGGAAAAATGAGTAAAATGTACGTTCATGTATTGGTATGTCTTCAGGTTTACATATAAGCGGGCATCAAAAAGTGTGTAGGAGGGGGCTGAGCCCCGGTGGCGTAGTGGTTGAGTGCGAGACTGCAGCTCATTGGCTGTGTGGTTCAAATCCAGCAGCAGCAGCAGCTTCCGGAAGCAAGGCTGGGTAGCTCCCACGACCACCAGAGCACAGTGATGCCCCCCTCCCCAAAACAACAGCAACAACAACAACAACAACAATGTGTAGAAAAATTCCACTCTTAATTCCATTTTTATACCAGTGTTTTTAATCTCCCTTGAATATGCATCTTGTGTACATTTGTGTGTGAAACAAAGCAGATCATAAAACAAAGCACATGGGGACACAGTTACTGAGGCTTTCCAGAGATGGCAAAAAACACCTGGGATAGATTTATTGGGTGAAAAACCTTAGGTCCATAAGGAGACAAACTATTCAATTGGCATAATAGTTCAGGAAGTTACCATTCTGCGTTCTAGTGCCTTGAGTAGCACGTTGGGTATTAAATTCTTCCAAGTGGACATGTAAGATACAAATACTCGTTTCTAATATAAGGAACAAAATAGAATGAAGGAGACCAGAGGCTTCAAGAAAAGCCCATAGAACTAATCAACCACAGGAACCACAACCTTTGCTCCCCAGAGCCCAGAACTGTCTGGTGCCTGGCCACCTCTCTGAACCATTCTGGAACACACTTGAAGGGCCCAAATAGGATGGGAGAAGCATGTGGAATCAAATCCAGACTACGGAAAAAGGCCAGACTTCATGAAGCTGGTAGAGACCAGAGGAAAGACCAAGATTATCACTCTATGGTATTTTTTTGAACTTGGAGCCGAAGATATTTCTGGACGTCACCTTTCAGTCAAATAATAGACTGGCTTATAGAAGAAACTGTGGCACTCGTGAGGAGTGGGTTCCCTAAAACAACCAAACAGTCAGCACTAACTTCAGCACCAGAGAGGAAAAAACAAGGAGGGGCCCGGACGCTAGGTCAATGGAAAGAGAACAGAGAATGGAAATGATGTGACCACAGTGTGTCACTCTGTCGGAATGGGAGCTGGTGCCACCGAACCGTTCATGCGGACAGTGTCAAGTGGGGCGCTGATGTGTCAACCTTCACCTCGAACACCGAAACACTTTATTTTTGGTAGGATATTAAAATGGTAGGATCCCTGATTAGCCATTTGGAGGGGGGTGGGGGAGGGCTGCGAGAGAGACTGGATATTTACTTTCCTCCTTATAGATCACATCAGAATAACTTCCAGATGGATCCTTTTAGATATAAAAAAAAGGAAAGCCATGCATTAACCATTCGCATTGCCCAAGGACGTCTCCCATCCAAGTACTAACCAGCCCCGACCCTGCTTAGCTTCCGAGATCAGACGAGGTTTCAGGGCGCATTCAGGGTGCTATGGCCGTAGACGCCCAAGGACTTCTAAGGAACGATATCGCCCACTCCACCAACTTCCCCCTCCCCATCGTAATAAAAAAACTTTAAACAGAAAATGGGCAAAGGATTAAATAAGTCATTTTTAGAGGGGAAATACAGTCATGACCATATTGAAGTGATGCTCAACCTCATAATTAAGGAAAGCAAAGTAGAATAAAGCATAGCATTTTTCCATCTACCACAGATTATGAATAATGAATGTGTAGATGCACAGGTAAACAAATAGGAACTTGACTGATAGGTTAACAGGTACAGAGAATAAGGCCGCAGGTGCTTTCAGACAGCGTTAATTAAAATACATCAACATGGCCCTTTTTTGGAGAGCAATTTGACAACAGCTGTCAAAATGAAAATCACATTCTATGGTGGTTTAGACATACACAAAAGCTTTGCAGCACTGAATAATTTATCAAAAAGAATCCAGCTCAAAGAGAAACATGCATAAAACAGGGAGGCTAAACAAACAAAAACAATGTGGAAAAATGGACTTAAAAGATGGGGGATTTTTTTCCCCCAGGAACATGTTAAAGCTCCTCTTTAGGATCCCTTTTGTTTGGTTTTGTTTTTAAAATGTATCCCTGGGTGGCATAAGCCGTTAGGTGTTCAACGACTAGCCAAAATGTGGGAACTAGAACCCATCCAGAGGGCCCCCCCCACCCCACCCCCCAGCAGTCACAGCCTGCAGCGCCTGGATCAGCTCTGCTCTGCACACGGGGAAGGTCATGAGCCGGAATCGAACTGCCCCACCGAACATTCACGTCAGAAAGGAAACAAGGGTGTGGGACTTCAGGACATTTTTCCATGATGTCCTTGTGAATTGGTTGTTGTTGTTTAACATTGAGCGTGGATCATACACCTTGCCAACCCAAACTCTTCCATGTAAATTTTATTGCACTATGCTTTGCATCATTTGCTGCTAAACTGACTTTGAAGGGAGAAAACCAAATGTTGTTGTTTGGGTAAAAAGATAGGCTTTTAGGTCTTTCTGAAATAACTACACTTTTTTTTAAGTTGTCATATCTTTTCTATTACATGGTTAGGAATGATCTGAGTAGATGGCTTTTGAGCAGCATGTCTTTCTGCTTTTTAATGCTCTGTTTCCTTAGTCGTGTCCATTTTCGACACATTATCTTTTGGTTCTACTTTCCACACATCTTTAAAGCCTCTACGTCTGTTTCGCTTCAGACTTTATTCTTTTTAGGCACTTAGGTTCAAGTAGAAAGCAGACTTAGATATTTAGCTTAAGTTACTGCCCCAGTCTAACCAAGCCCTCCTCCTTAACTAGTAAAAGCACTCTGTGGTCATTACATATTAAAACCAGTGGCCTCCATTCCCCTGGTCAGCAGCGTGGAGACCACACGATGCTATAAAAGATTTGAACTAGCAGGAGTTGGTCAGAGAGCTGGCAGCTGTCTTCAAAAAGTCCGGGAAGCTGAAATTCCCTAAATGGGCAGACACGGAAAAGTTGGCCAAGTATAAAGAGTTTGCTCCTTATGATGAGAACTGGTTCTACATGCTAGCTGCCTCCCCAGCGCAGCACCTGTACCTTTGAGGTGGTGCTAGGATCAGCTCCACGACCAAGATCTACAGGGGTCGGCAGAGAAACGGTGTCAAGCCCAGCCACTTCAGCCAGGGCTCCAAGAGCATGGCCCACCAGGTCCTTCAAGCCCTGGAGGGACTCAAGATGTGGAGAAAGGACCAGGACGGCTGCTGCAAACCGACACCTCAGGGACAGAGAGATCCGGACAGAGTTGCAGGACAGGTGGCAGCTGCCAACAAGAAATATTAGAACAAATAATGATCGCTTAATAGATTGCCTTGTTCATAAAGAGAAAAGAAAGCTAGTGGCCTAAGCTATAATCTCCCTTGGTACAATAGAGAAACCTCCTATCTGAATTGAGAGAGGGGCCTACAGACTTTGTGATACAATATAGATGTGTCTGGTCTAATCAAGTTCACTGACTCACCACAATCCTTAGGGTGTGTTGCCCTAGTGTGTATGACAGTGATGACATTTGTACATTCCCTGAAACAATGGGAGTTGGGGAAACACGTTCCACAGCCACTTTTCTTATTTCTTGTGGTTTGTTTTGTTTTTGCTGGAATGTTGGCATCACATATAACTATTGAGGTAGCTATTTTGAAAAAGTATTGGGCTGAGCCCCGGTGGCATAAGTGGTAGAGTGTGGAACTGCAGCCTGCGGGCTTGGCAGTTCAAATCCAGCGGTGGCTCTCAGGAGCGGCACTGGGTAGCGCCCATGACCACCAGAGGCAGTGATGCCCACAAAAAAAAAAAAAAAAAAAAAAAAAAAAAAAAAAAAAAAAAAAAAAAAAAAAAAACAAAGAAAGAAAAGAAAAATTATTTCATTCACTTAGAATAAGGAAAATTGTTCACGTATATTAGTTACCGTAGAGTTGAGCTTCACAGTCCGCAGAGGGCATGCCTCATAAGCATTCAGATACTTCCTCTTAAGTTTTTAAAAACTCATTCTTTCGCTTACCCTCTCCACTCCTGATGGAATGTTATTGGAAAAAATTTCAGAAGCATTCTTTTTATAAACTTTCTTAAGTAATAAAGATTTTTCTCTTCTATAACAGTTACATCTCTTCCATAAGACAGTTTGCCTCTGTTTGAAACTTATAAGATATAGCCTTATAGAGAAGGACTCAGTGAAGTGATTTTCAACCTAAAGTAAAACAGTTTGATATAATAAAAAAAAATGTCAGGCTGGAATTCAAGAGGCATGTCTTCTAGTTTATTTTTGCTACTTATGGTGTGTTATGTTGTGTTAAATGATTTCTCAGGTTTTTTGCATCTGTAAATTTTTTTACTTAATGCTATAGTATTACAAATCCACTGCCTAGGTATGAGAGGATTGATAATGTTCTCATATTTAGCTGCAGCCTGTAAAGTGAACTTCTTCTTGTACCGGGACAGAATCATCTTGACAATGAAAACACACACCTGATTGTGAAAGCTTGACACAGTGGTCATGACCGTATCATCAGGATCAAATTTGTTACAGACTCAGTGTTGGGGACCAATTTAGAATGCAGTGGTGTGAGGAAATGCTCCAGTGGTATGAGAATGTGTTTACCCATCTAAAGTCATTAAAATTCCTTGTCCTTAAACTTAAGAACTATAAGGGCAATGTGAAATTCTCTTAGAGTCATTATTATGAGATTGGATAAAGTAGGGTTTGTTTGTTTTTAATCGGAATAAGTATAGATGGACTAGGAATTTAGAAGGAAACCCCTTCATTTAAATATTCTCTTCAAAGAAACAATATAAAAATCTGTGCCTTACTTATCATTGTGTGTTGCATTAAGTTATCCAGTGGATGTAGACAGATTCTGCAATCACCTGCCCCCGTCTCTGACCAGGTCTCTCTGCTGGCTGGTGCGATCCAGTGGTGTGCGGAGAGCAATCCCGGGCTTAGGAAACAGGGTAGTTCTTATGGATGACTGTGCTGCCGAAAGCATGGGGACAGGGCGGGGAGCGTTCCACACACCAACCCACTGTCTGCTCGCTGCGGTTGGAGCTAGGAAATCGAGTGCTGGAAGTTGCTTGCTAATCGTAGGAATTTATTTCTAGTCCTACTAAAAGCCTATAAGCACAGAAATAACTTACTAATTTTCTTTCATTTACCAGACCCATCTTCCAGAGCTAGATACACTTCCATCAGAAAGAGCTCGATCCTTTATAACTTGGCTTCGAGACAGCAGACCATTAAGCCCAATTCTTCATGTGGTAAAGTAAGTACTTCTGAGTTTCGTTAGGAAATTGTCTTTTCTTGTTTAGTCTCTGTGGAAATCACTTCAAATCATTTTTTTAATAAAAATGCATGCTAGTGATAAAAAGTTATTTAATTAATAGCCCACATGTTCTCTGTTCCCAAAGTCCCTTCATATCAATACTTCTTGATGCAGTAGATTTATTCTTAACTTTTCCCCCCTTTTTTATTTTTTTAGGGACTCTTATAGTTCTTATCACATTCCATGTATCCAGACACATTTGCCATCATCTTTTTCAAAACATTTTCTTTTTACTTGACTCTCTCGCATCAGCTCCTCCTTTTCCCCCCTTCCT
>PVJH01044773.1:0-12798 GCA_004026705.1 Nesogale talazaci | reverse complement strand
AGCAAAGAGGTTCTTTCATAGTATAGAACTATAATGATAAGCAAAATTGTACTGAAGTTAAACCTGATCTTAGCAATCTCAATAGATTTGGGGAAAGGCATTTGGGGGTGCCTTTATTTTCTCTTGAAAGTAACCATGGTGGCACGACGGTAAAAGAACACGACTACAAATCAAAGGTCATTGCTTTCAGATCTCCCAGTTTCTCCGTCCTATAAAATTTCTACAATTTACAATTGGCCAAAAGGCAGTGATTTCTGTTTTGCTATGTTTATTGTTATTATTCCCTCTTGTTTTGCTCCAGAGGTATTATGAGATGACTGACCGTGTGTGATCGAATTTTTAAATTGTTGTTTATTACACGGAATCACACCCAGTGCTTCAGTAATTTCCCCACACTAGACTGTGGTCATTAATCTCGGTAGAAAATAGGTTGGCAGACAGCCTCGTTTTCTCAGACCATTAAGAGGTGGGAAAAATCTCCATATCATCTTGAGCCGCATTGCCCTGTTGAGCAGGAGAGGCCAGCTGACAATCTATGCTTTCTCTTGTGTAGGAGTAACCTCCTGTTGATCTCCACCTTTGACTCCGTGGCAGCCAGCCACATCCTGGAAGGAAGGACAGGGCAGAGTGAGGGCAGGTTGTATTAATTTTCAGGAAAATCAAAGGGACACATTCAGCAGATGAACAGGCAAGCCAAGGAGCTGAACTGAGTGGGGCCACAACCCCAGAAAATGTACAAAAAGACCCAGACACGCTTCAAAGTTTTGAAAATACCCCAAACACCAGTGTTCGTATGGCTAGAAATGTCACCAGGAGGGACAAATAGGCCAGGGCGAGTTATTTTTATGAAGTTTTGTGGCAGCCAAGGGAAGGATGGACAGAAATCAAAGGCATCACTTCCCTCACTGGCTCAGGTTCCCAGTCCCTAATCCCCCGCTTGTTATGATAATTCCACTCATGTTTTATTCCTTGCAGAGCCAACAGCAACACACACTGTGCATCAGGGACACTCTTTAGAGAGAGTTTTCTGCCCAGCAGCTGCCTCATGTCTCTTTATTATTATTCTGAGAGGAGAGATCATGACCTTATATAAATCAATAGCAAACTCACTTGGCCTGTTTCCTGGAGCAAAGGGTAGCCCAGTAACCTCCTTCTCGTGAAGTCCACTGCATGTGCACCAGACAACCTGCGCCAGGCCTTCAAGTGCCATCTGCTCACTAGGGGCTGGGGAGGGTTGCTTTGGGGGAGACACGGATGGGTGGATATTTGCTTTTAGACCAGGGCAGACTGACAGAGGTGCTTTCTTTGAGATGCTGAGTTCACTACAAATCTCTGATTATAGCAAAGACCCACAATTTGAAAATGAAGGAACCCTGGTTGGAGAAGTATGTGAATTTCTCCTCCCACAAAGAGATATAGTTTGAGAAACCCACAGGGTCAGTCTGTCCCATAGGGACACGGTCAGTCAAAATCAACTCTCTGGCATTGAATTTGAGCATGTCATGGGACAACAGCTACGCTCCCAGATGTAAACACAAGCTCAGTGGTTGGACCCCATGCAGGGGATCCACAGAAAAAGAACTGGTGATTTGCTCCTGTAACGATTACAGCCCGGAGAACTCCACAGGGTTCATTATGTCATGTAGAATCACTATGAGTTGGAAATTGGCTCGCTCACAACCAACAGCAACACTTTGGGAAATATCCTGTAGCAAGGGAAGGAACCCTGCAGCCTTCACCTACCTCTCCTTTAGACGTTGATGCTCGTGGCAAATCTACTGCTTTAATTTGACTGGGAAATATGTTTCCTGAGGGGGTCTGGAGAAGTGTCTCATTGCAGATGCAAGTGCAAAAGACCATCTGCCACTCCCAAGTCCTTTGCCTTGCATGAACTAATAAGAACATCCTTTGATATGATAGACTTTGCCGACCAGCGAACAATGTTTGAGATTCTGAAGGCTCTTAATGAAATGGTATTGTTTTGCTAAATGCATTTTAAAAATTCGAATATCATATTACATTGGTGAATTAGGTGCTGTTGAATTGGCTCCAAATTCATGGTAATCTCAGATGGAACAGAATGAAATCCTCGATCAGTGCATGGGGTACTTCCCTCTGTTGTCAATTGGCTTCCAGCTCCATCTGATAAAACAAAGAACTGCTTCATAGGGTTTGTGGCAGTCACTGATCTATATGTCAATTTCAGCACTAGAAGTATAGGGGTGAAGTCTAGCCTGTCATTCTGGAGAAAGCCAGTGAGACCTCTGTGCGGGCATGGCTTTCCCTGAGATTTCTGGGAAATCTCACGGTATTTCCCCCATGGAGGTGAGAGACTATAGACTCAGTCATTTGAAGACGCTGGCATACAAGGAAGAAGAGGAGACGCAGGAGAAGTCACATGGGCTTACCCTGATGGAACCAGACCTCTCAAGTTGAAAAAGCCAGAGAGAGATACTTGCCAGTCCTGAGATGCTTCCACCACCAATGGATACTGCTGATGGATCCTGAGTCCTGGAAAAGAGGATCCATGGGGAGAACCCTGCCTGCGCTGGGATGCTTCTACTGCCACTGGATACACAAGACTGTGCACCTACTGGCCTCTGATTGTCCTAGTGTTATTGCACGTGCCTCGTGAGTCAGAAGGAGACTTTCTAGACTGGTATCAGACATATGTGCTAATATCAGACTTGTGACTGGACTTGGTTGGGATGCTTTCTCAATGTTCCATTCCTCTTGTATATAAACCTCTCCCTTATATCCATCTGCGTGGTTATGAATTTACTTCTCTAGTCTACCTGGACTAAGACAAGGTTTCTGAGGCTCTACAGTGATAAGGAAGCAGACTGCTTCATCTGGTGGGTTCAACCTCCTCGCCTATATTTAGCAGTCCAATACTCAACTCACAGGCATCCTTATTTAATATTTACTTTTTAAAAAATGAATAATTTTTATCTGCCTCTTGCACAATATTTAGCGATCATGAAGACAAGGTGTTACAAACCAGTACTCAGTGATAGCTTCACTCGAGAGGTTGTCTCTGCTTTAAGTTAAAGTCTACAGTGATGGATTCTAGGTCTGAAGTCATTGCACAAAAGTGTTAGAGCTTGATATGTTCCACCAAAAAGATTTTCTGCTTTATGAATATACTGTAGGATTAAGGAAAATATCAATGACCTTTTATCTATTTAATTGTGTTAGTGACATGTATGTACTTTAAGCATAAAGTAGACTTCCACATCTTTCTCCCAAGGAGAGGCAGGTGGGTTCAAATTACTGACCTTTGGATTAGCAGATGAGTGCTTAATAATGGCTCGACAAGTGTTCCTTCCTGTAATAACATGAGTAATAATAACAGCAATATTAAAAAGGGCTGTTGAGAAATTGACCCTGATTCACGGAAACCCTATGTGTATCAGTATTCTCTGAAGGATGTTCAGTTATTCTAGGAGTAGATTGCTGTTTCTTTCTTCTCAGGCTTCTTGGGTGAATTTAAGCTACTAACCTTTTTGCTAGTAGCTGAGTGTTTAACCCTCTGCACCCTCCAGTAATTACTTACTGCAATAGCAAAGGATATTTTAAGAAGTCTGAAAATACAAATAATATAGTAAAGACCTCCAGTTTCCCTAATTTCCAGAAGAAAACACTGCTGATATTTAAGTATGCTTCCTCTGAATAGTTATGTATCATATACACCTGTATCATTACAAAATATAGGCCATAGTTTATGTGTGATTTTGCATCATTTTAATTTTATAGCTTCTAAAATCATAATTTAGTTTTCAAGGGAAGGGCAAGAGAGAGAAAAGCCCGTACCAAGGACTCAAGCAGAAAGAAAATGTTTTTGGAAATGATGATTATCAGCATCTGTACAAATATGCTTGATTCACTTGATATATTGATTGCGATAAGAGCCTCAAATAAAATAATTTATTAAAATAAAAAGGGAAATATTTGGGGGACTATACCAGATAATCCCAGGAATATATCTGATAGAATCCTTGAAATATGTGTTTCAATATCCTTAAGCTGCCTTTCTCAAAGCCAAGCCATCTTTTAAAGTTGAATCCCCACCAATTACTGTACATACATGTGAAGGTATCTTCTACTATTATTCTATCCACCCTCTCATTTTCTGTGTCTGGAATCTTTAGCAACTCCTAAGACTTATGTAAACTCTTCTCTCGTCCTCAGCAATCCAAGTAAGTCTATGAAGTGTTTCCACAGTTGAGTCATATCTTACATTCCTCCACATGGGGACACCATCATATTTGACTCCAGAGGTAGCCTATTTGAGTATAGTCTAATGTTTTTGTGTTTGGTTCTGTTTATCAGAACACTTTCTTCTCTCCAAACCCAAAGTGCTCTGCACCTGGAAACGATCCTGTTTGTCTTCCAAAAACATTTGGCCAATCAGTTTTTCTCATTATGTTTCCAGATCACATCATAAAAATTTTCTGTATGTGTTAATGTTCTATATATATACATATAGAAAGGGCTTCAAAAAACTCATGCAAAAATGATTTTAACAAATAGTGGAATTTCCCTAGGAAATCTTTCAACCCCTCTAGCATATATAATAGAACCCTGATGGTGCAGCGGTAAAGCTCTCCACCACTAATCAAAAGGGCAGTGGTTAAAACCCACCAGCCACATCCCAGGAGAAAGAGCTGCCAATCTGCTTCCATAGCAATTACAAACATTAAGTCTTGGGAACTATGGGAGACCCTTCTAATCTGTCTTACAGAATCTTTTTTGAGTTGAAATAGACTTGATGGCAATGTGTTTGGGTGGCAAACATCGCTTGTGCTCAGCTACTAACTGAAAAGTCGATGGCTTGGATCCTCCCACCATGCTGAGAGAATGAGGCCTGACGGTCTACTTCACAAGGTCACAGTTGGAAATTGTACGGAGCAATTTCACTCTGCAACTTTACACAGGATATTCGTGAGTCTGACTCAACTCAACAGTCACTGCTGGTTTTGATCTAGGTATGAGCCCATTGCTATCAATGCAATTCCAACTCACAGAGACGCTCCCACAACTACTTTGCAGGGTTTCTCAAGCGATCATCTGCTTAGAAGCAGACTGTCCTATCTGACTCTGGAGTTTGGTTCACATCCACAACCTTTCAGTTAGAAGATAAATGCTTAACTCTGAACCCTCAGCAGCTTTGGACAAGTTTTCTTTTTCTTTGTATGTATTTTCTATATTGGTATCTAGATAAAGATAGATATAAATTTATTTGAGAAATATCTTCCTTGCACATAGACTTGCATTATAGGAAGTTAAACAACCTGTGTGAAAAGTTTGAATAGCCATTCCGATTTGGAGGCCTAAAAGCAAACTTTATAGAAATGTTAACATATGTATGTGTGGACTTCGCTTGAATAATGTAATGAAATATAATGATAGCTTTTTATGCTTCCAATGTACCATTATCGTAGGTACAATCTTTTTGCTTCTTCTCCCTCTCTAACATTTCTTGCATCCTCTTCTGAAGGTATCTTAATCACCTTGGCAATTTTATAGTTGCTAAACACAAATGTCGAGAGAGTGTTGCCCATCACTCTCTCTATTCTGACTATGACCTACTTCAGGTCCTTACGCTTCAGGTTGAATTCTGCACATACAAGTCCTAAGGTTTGACAGCAAGGAAAGTTACTGTCCTATATGGTCAGGCTGTAGTCATCCTGTGCTGCGGTTGTTCTGCATAGGCAGAGCTAACCATGATGTTTTCTTAGCTAGCTGATCTGGGAATGATGGAATCAAATGAGAGTTTTGTGCACCCCAGGGTCAAATTTTGTCCCCTAAAACACAAGGGAACTCTAGAATGGTCATGGAAATAGTGAATAAGATTAATGTTTTTTTCCCCCAAATGAACTTTTTGAAGCCCCTCTAAGATGCTGTAATCCTAATTACTACGCCTTTGTCTATGGGTTTTAATCCTGTTTGGGTGTAGAGTTTTATGTGTTATAGTATTTAGATCATACCCACATAGGGTTGGTTCTAAATTTAATCACTTCTGAGTTATACACACAGCAGCTTGGATTCAGACATACACCTACAATTGGAGAAAGACAGATGAGGATCATGATGGTAAACAAGGGATGCTCAGAGCTATCAACAAGGAACTAACATATCCCAGACTCCGAGTTGAACTTTTTGCCTCCAGAGAAGTAAAGAAATAAATCTCTCTCTTTTTAGGACCACCCACTTGTGGTATTTCTGCTAACAGAAATACCTGTTAAATTACTTTCTGCCTAAATTACTTTCTTTCTCAGGTCCCAGCCCCATTCTTTTCTTGTCACTTTCTGTATTAGCATTTGTATTAGCATCCTTCATTCTGAGAGACTTCAATGTCAGCTGAAATGAGCTGTACGAGAACATGTTAGAGATATGATCTGGAGTCTGCTAGACCATTCAGTCTGTCCTTGTTAAAGCTGAGGAAATTCATGATGCTGCCTTTTATAAAGGAAGCCTCCTTTGCCATCATTTCCTTAATGAAACAACAGTCTTATGGGAGACCCAGAGCTTTTTCTGTAGTTTTATTATTTTTTAAAAAGTAATTTGACGTAACCTTTCAACTTGAAATTCTTATGAGACACTTACTGGGGTTATGAACTCATTGTATCTATTCTGGAAAATATGCTTTCAAAATGGGATATGTGAAATAATGGTGTGACTTTTGAATGTTACATATAATAGCTTGGCCAATACCTACCACACAGATTGACTCCTGATTGAGTGAAGACATCCACAAAGGAGTCCCGTATACAACTTAAACCCATATGAGCTCACATGTCTTATATTTGGACTACCAAAAACACTCAAAGAATGTGTTTTAAATGATTTAATACAGGCATGCTTCATTTTATTACACTTTACAGATTGCATTCACACACACACACACACACACACATACACCAATGGAAGGTTTACTCAGTTGAGAAAATTTATTGGTACTATTTTTCCAAAACATGAGCTCACTTCATGTCTCTGTCACATTTGAGTAATTCTTATAGTATTTCAAACCTTTTAATCATGATCTCACACATTTAATGAGCTACAGTATATTGTAAACATACTTTTATCTTGGGTACCCCTTCCAAAAAAAAAAAGTTAAATTAAAGAGAAAAGAATGTGACTTGTTTTATGGTAGTATCTGGTTTATTGTGGTAATCTGGGACCAAACCTTCAATATCTCTAAAGTATGTCAGTGGTTTGTTTGGAAGAGAAATTCTCTGTGATGAAGGAAATGAGGGGAGAGAGAGGTAAATAGAAATCAAACAGAAGATGGGGATTTAGAAAAAGGAAACAGAAAGAAGTTGTAGCAGTTTTGAAACATGGTCCTCCTGTTAAGAAAAGCAGGGTCTGTGCCCTTTCCAATTGGACTTAGTCCAAACATCATTATGGGTTGAATCCCCAAATGCACTTAGGAATCCTAACCTCTAGAGGTAACCCCATTGGGAAATAAGATTTTTTTGTTGTGTTAATGAAACCACAGCAGTGTAGGGTGGGCCTCCTCTAATCACATTTGAGATATGAAAGGAGCATATTAGACTTATAAACAAGGAAACCCAAATGGGAAAAAGAAATGTCGGGATACAGCAGCTAAGACAATATGTGTTCCCCAGAACCCAAAGGTTCACAACTGGATTAATAGGTAACAAGACAATAAATGAAGAAAACATTTGTTGTGAAGAATATAATCTTGCTGGGATCCAAAATCAATATTTATAGAAGCAGCAGTCAAGAAATTGAACAAAGTGCTGCATGGGAAAATCTGCTACCCAAGGCATCTGTAAAGTGTTGAATTATCATTTCGTAAAGTACAAGGTATCACTTTGTGGATTAAGGTGTACCTGATCCAAGTCATGGTATTTTCAATCATCTCATATGCTTGTGAAAGTTGGACACCTATTTGAAAGAATTAATGCATTTGAATTATGGTATTGGGGAAGAATATCGAAAGTACCATGGAATACCAGAAGGACAAACGCATCCGTCTTGAAAGAAGTTCATCCAGGATATTCCTAAAATGCAAGAATAGCACAATTTCACCCCTGTACTTTAGACCCCGTGTTATGAGGAGAGACAGGTAAGTGCCCGGCAAAGGACATGATTCTTGATAAAGTAGAAGGCCAATGAAAAAGTAGTTATTACCTCCATGAGATGGATTGACACTGGCTGCAGCTATAGGTTCAAATAAACAACAATTATAAGGATGGGGCAAAGGATTATAATGAATCAGATCCAATGTGAGGGTCCATAATAACAACAGCAGTGGTATGGCAAATTTTCTGCTAGATATTGGAGTTGTAAAGATGTATCAAAGAAGATCTCTTGCTTTCAGGAGGTGTGAGCAGTAAGATAACCATTGCGTTTCACATTCTCTTTTCACTCTGCAGGCTCCCTGGGCGCCTAGTAGGGTTGAGTTGGGCGCCTGACAGGTCAGCGGCTTCAAACTAATGGCCACTCCAAATGATTTAGATGATGCTTTGTGCTTCTATGAAGATTCATAGCCTCCAAACCCACAGGGACAGTTCTCTGCGTGATAGAGTCACTCTGAATCTGAATCTATTCATTGGCAGTGATTTTTAGTCCATAACTTAGGCTCATCTCTTCCGAAATGACAAAAAGATTTTCCTTTTACCTGTCTCAGCTTCAACATACCTGAGTGCAGCAGATCATTTAGTTGGAACACAAGCCAATGAGGCTTTGTCGAAAGCCCTAGCAACAATTTCTGAGCCATTCTTGGTTTGGTTTTTTTGGACTTGCTTCCCTGCAAGTAAGCTCTGGTGCAGTAGTGAGTTATGCTTTGGGAATGCTAATTGTGAGGACAGCATTTCAAATCAACCAGATGTTCTGTGTGAGAAGGATGAGGCTTTCTGCGCATGTAAGAGTTATAGTTGTAAAATTTGCAAGAGGCAGTTTTACTTTGCCCTAAGGAGTCATAATATGTCAAAATAGCAGGGATTTGGGGGGGGGGGGGGGGGGGGGGGGGGGGGGATGGAGGTGAG
This sequence comes from Nesogale talazaci, assembly GCA_004026705.1. Taxonomy (NCBI): domain Eukaryota; kingdom Metazoa; phylum Chordata; class Mammalia; order Afrosoricida; family Tenrecidae; genus Nesogale; species Nesogale talazaci. The sequence continues at coordinate 3,778 of PVJH01044773.1, read as the reverse complement.
AGAGGGCTCAGCATTTGCTAATTTGTTTGAGCCCTCCCATTTGGTGTCTGGTGTCTCTATTATTTCTTTCTGTGAGCTTTCCAGCTGACCATTCTAAAGCACAAATCTGGTTCTACTGCTCTCTGTCTCAAAAACGCTTTACACTTGCTATTACAGACATTCCTTCATGATATTGTGAATTCAGTTCCAGACCATTGCAATAAATCTAATATCATAATCAAGTAAGTTGCAAGGTTGTTGTTGTTGTTGTTGTTGTTTTCATTTCCTGTGCACATAAAATTTAAGTTTATGCGTGGGTGGGTGGGGAGCAGGAAACTAATCCACCCAAGGGGAGGGTATTGTTTATATCCCCAAAGAAGAACAGAGAGACCAGGTTTCAACGCAATGCACCAAGACATGAATACAACATATTGGCAAGTACCAGGGAACCAATAGAGTGGTCTGCAGGACCAGCCCCAATCCCAACTGGGTGGACACCTACCTAACCTTCCCCATCCCCTTAGAAGAATGCACTTCAGAGGACAGCACTGGAGTTACAGGTTGGGGGAGGAGCACCAGATTAAGGTACATGGGAGAAAGGCAAAGGGACAGAGAGGACATCCTGGCCCATCAAGCCCCAAGGACGATGTTCCTGCTTGAAACAGGAACTTACAGGGAGGACTGTAGCGCTGGCCCCAACATGGAACATGACATACCTCACTGAACCATGGTGCCAAAGGGGACAGCACTGGAGACACAGTGCACTGTCGGGCCCCATCACATTGGGGCAAGGCACTGAGGGCATGCAGCACAGCAGCAAGGGAAGCAGACTTATGAAACCTCTGGGAGTACCAAAAATAGACTTTGGAGATAGAGTGTGCCACCACATCAGACTCGCCTGGAAAACACTTGTAGTGGCCAACAAACGGACCTTGAACTACTTATATACTTCTCTGTTTTTGTCATTGGCTTTCTTTTTGTTATTATTTTGTTCTTGCTTTTTGCTCTTGTTATTCTTGTGTTAGTTTTGACTTCCTGTGTTGCAAGAACACACTGTTCTTTAAAATGGCTTCTGTTATGTTCACCTTCCCAACACAATCGCAGAAGGAAAAGCTGGTGCATAAGCAAATTTTGGAAAGAAAGTTGACAGTGCCTGGCTATCAAAAGTAAAAGCATCTGGGGTCTTAAAGGATTGAAGGTAAACAAGCAGGCATCTAGCTGAGAAGCAACAAAGACCACATGGAAGCACAGCAGTCAGGGTGATCTCGATGAATCAAAGAGATCGGATGTTGGACATCAAAGAACAAAAAATCATATCATTGTGAATGAGAGGGAGTGAGGAATAGAGAGTCAAAGCTCTTCCGCAGACTACTGGACATCCCCTTATAGAAAATTTGTGGGAGGAGATGAGTCAGTCAAGGTGCAGAGTAGCAACAATGAAACATACAACTTTTCTCTAGTTCTTAAATGCTTCCTCTCCCACCCCATCCTCACTTTCATGATCCCCATTCTACCTTACAAATCTGGCTAGACCAGAGGATGTACACAGGTACAGATAGGAACTGGAGACACAGGAAATCCAGAAGAGATGAACCCTTCAGGACCAGTAGTGAGCATGGCAATACCCAAAATTTGGAGGGAAGGTGAGGTAGAAAGGAGAAACTGAATACCAAAATCTTCATGTAACCCCCCTCCCTTGGGTATGAGCAGCAGGGAAATGGCTGAGGGGATACAACGGACAGTGTAAGACATGAAAAAATGATAACAATTTATAAATTATCAAGGGTACAAGAGGGAGGAGTCAGAGGGGAGGAAGGGGGAATAATGAGGAACTGATACTTAGGGCTCAAGTAGAAAGTAAATGTTTTGAGAATGATGGTGACAGCAAATATACCAATGTGCTTGACATGATGGATGGATGGATGGATGGATGGATGGATGGATGAATGGATGGATTTTGATGGGTTGTATGAGCCTCCAATAAACTTATTTTTTAAAATTATAAAATGAATGTTATATCTGTACTACACTGTAGTTTACATTGTGCTTTGTCCATTATTGTGTACTTACTCCTGCCCTTTCCCTGATGGGTGTCAATATATATAAGGTCCTGCAGGGTCTATAAGGTTTTACTCTTATATTCATGCTGGATGAATCAAGTTTAGCATTCAGCATATGATAAAAAAATTTTCCTTCAACAAAATTCCCCACTTTTTCTTTGAATACTTTATTGGCATATTAATATAACTAAAGAGATTTTGTTTCATCCTTTGCCTTCCCCTTAAAAATATTTCTGTGAAATATTTTGCTTTATCTTAAAAGTATTTTATTACTCATGGATGTAATGCACATATATAGTTTCAAATAGTGTTTTAATAGAATTAAATCAAAACCAGTGGCCCTGCACTGTGACTCACTTCCATATTTTGCTCCCAAAGCCACTTCACTGAAGGAACTGATTTTCATGTTTTAGCTCTTTCCTGAGGCTTTTGTCAAGAGGTGTGATTAGACTGAGTCCATGTTGCTAGAACCTTATATATATAACCCTAAAATACTATGACCTAGAGAAATAACTTAAAGGCTTTTAGAAAGGTTTTTTTACAGTTTTAAAGCAGTTTTAAAATGTGATAGTATATGTAAAGGCAAAAATAAAATAGCAATTCTACTATCTAGTCCATAATGTCTCAATAGAATGAGATACAGCTCTTCTAAAACAGAATGAATAACACAGTCAAATTGAATTCTGCCATCGTTAAAAAAAACCTTTCAATACATTCCTTTGGAGCAGTTCTGTGTATTTTTAAAATTAATTTACATAGGCACCTAATTTTGACCATTTAGATAGACTCCAAGTCTTTTCTCTCATAAGAAAATTTGATTAGAAACATCACTATCATTAAGCATGATTATAGAAGTTAGAGGTATTTTCTGGTCTCTTCACTGGAACAAACTCAAACTCTGTAAGGAAAGACTCAAATTCTTTGTAGTGTGAAACACACTCTTGTTGTGCATTGCCAAATTGTTTTCTAGAGAACTTATCATATATTGCATAAAAAGAATGGCTCAAGTAGTGGTAATTATTGACTCCTTAATATAGTGAAGGTTTTGAATTATGTATTAAACCACAACTAATCTACTGCCATGGAGTCCATTTTGACGCATAGTGGCCCTACAGGACAGAATAGAACTCTTCTTTAGGATTTCTGAGACTAAATCTTATGGCTCATGGATTTGAAGCCCTAACCTTGAGGTTTGCCGCTCAATACGTATTCCACAGAAACTCTATGGCTTGTGAAGTATGTATTAAAACTGTTTATCATCCTCAAGTATCTTGAGACTACAACCAGTAGCATTGACTAGGGAAGGTTGTAGGATGGTTTTACAGACATATGTAGCTGTTGATGGAATCAGTAAAGCTTGGAGAACAGAACAGAGTTTGAGAGAAGTAATCATCAGTATCAGTTGCCTAAGAATGAGTTCATGTTATAAGACCAAAGAAGCACTTACAATATCACATGATACAGCAAACACTTCCTTCCAGTCATAGAATTGGCTGCCAGATCAATACCATTGATTTCTAAAGAGAGATCTATATATAATGATAATGACAGTTATGCTTTTACTTGTGAATAAGACATTGATCGGGTTTGTCATTACATCCTTGGGGAAGAAATGGAGAGATAGGACCAATGTAGCACGGATAATATTCACATGCTTTCTACACTAGAATATAAAGTCTATCTCAAGTTAAGGGAAGCGGTTTCCTTCAACATTAAGACAAGTTAGGTAGAAGCATTTG
>PVJH01044772.1:0-12798 GCA_004026705.1 Nesogale talazaci | reverse complement strand
TATTATAATAAATAATAATTATCGCTGTACAACTGTGCCTATTGAACCCGTGATGTATGTATCAAAGACTGCCCTTCTTTTGATACACAGGTGCACACACACTCACACACAGATACACTCACACAGGTACACTCACACTCACATACAGGTACTCACGCACACAGGTACACGCTCACACAAGTACACACACAGGTACACACACTCACACAAGGCATACTCACACTCACACACAGGTACATATAAAAGTACACACACTCACACACAGGTGCACACACTCACACACACATGACATAGTGAGGGATGAAGGCGCCAGAGGCAGTGATGACCGTTGCTGCTGGCCAGGCCCGTCTCGCACACTGTGTGGTGCCCTGGGACAGAGGACAGTGCAGCCGCCCTCATGCCCTTTGGCGCCCCACAGCCTTCAGGCACTCTGACATCCTATGTTCCCGGTGGCCGCTTATAGCCAGCCTTGTTCGTCCTTACAGAGGAAACCCTGACAGCCGAGAAGGGGGAATAGAATGTTAGTTTTAATGCAAATTAACGTATTTTCACATGTTTAGCTTATACTTGTCATCCAAAATATAAGTAAGTATTTCATGCGTGGGGCTATTTGAGCTTAATTAAAAAGAGAGCCCACAGTCTGCAAATAGAAATCATTCCAGCCGTTAGGTGATACAGCCCGTCACTGCCGTCCCTGAGTCGGAGCACCGCGCACGGCCCCGGGCCGTAGTCGTGCCTCGGGCTGTGAGCCTCATGGTGGGCAGTCAGAGCCAGCAGCAGCTCCTCGGAGGAAGAGCAGGCTTTCCGCTCCGTGAACAGGGACATCCAGGCCTTGTCAGGCATCAGCCTGGCCTCAGGGGCAGTGGGTCTGAGTCTTATTGGGCCCCTTCAGAATAAGAGTCCTCCTGGTCGCTGCTCCTCCATGTCACCACGTGTGAGGTCCTCCTCCAGGGACCTCGCTTGCCTGGCACGTGCCACGGTGCGAGAGACCAAGTGTTGCCACCCTCGCTTCTGGCGAGCCGTCCGGCTGCTCTTCCCAGACAGGCCTGTGCGCTTTGGCAGCACTTCGTTCAGAGACTCGCTCTCTCCCTGTCCCGTGTTCTGTACGCGTGTGAGACCAGGATCACAAACACCGGGCCTGGGGTCAAGTCCACCTTTGCTGTCAACGTGTCACCTTTGCTGGGGAGCCCTTTAGGGAGGCCTCGGGCAGCTGATGTCCGGAGCCCCCTGCTGCTGGTTACCATCAAAGGATCCACTAACACCTCGGGAGAGGACTGCGGGAGGCAGCACTGGGAGGGAGCCCCTCCCTGCTGAGACGCATCTTGTCTTTCACGCTTCTGACCCTGCCAGCCGTGCCTGGCAGGGAGGGCCGCCGGCGCCGTGGTGTGATGTCGTGGTACAAACGTGGGCACTTGGACTTAGGGCAGAGCCTCTCCCGTCCCCCAGCTCGTCAGCGTGAGAGCAGCGTCTGCAGCCTTGTCCCTGACGCCCGTGGCCCGTGGTGTCCCACTCTCAGGGAGAGAGGACTGTCAGCCGGGCAGCCGCGCCTGCTGCTCGGGCCGTCCAGCTCCGCCAACGTCCAGCCTGCCTTCCGGGTGCGGGCCTCGCAGAAGGACCCCCATCAGGGGCTGCTCTGCACATGCTCAGTTGCCGCCAGTGCTTTCCACCGTCCAGGAGGAGAAGGGACACGTGACGAAAATGAAAATAAAAACAGAAAAGAGAAGTCACACATCCTTAGCGTCCCTCCAGACTCCTTCCCTGCCAGACCGAAACCCCGGGCCGAGTGGTTACGGAAGGAGGACACGTGATGTATGAGCTAGCAGCTACTGTTGTGGGTTTTTTAAAAAAATCATTTTATTGGGGGCGCGTCCAGCTTTTATCACCACCCATCCACCCATCCTCGTGTCAAGCACATTTGCTGCCATCATTATTTTCAAAACATTTGCTTTCCACTGAAGTCCTGGGACCAGCTCGTTCTAAACCAAGAACACGAATGAAAACGCTACAGCCCATCCTGCTGTGACCCTCTTCATGATGAGTCCCTTATTCACTCACGCTCATAAGAGGAGATTCTTTTCTTGTCAAGGACTTTGAATTCCACAGGAAATGGAAGTTCACATCGTTAGTCTTAGCCAGATTGGGAGAGCTTTAGAGGTGACTGAGAAGGAGAAAGAGTTTCCTAACTTGGGTTAGACACCCACCTCCTGTGTGTTCACCCACCCACCCCCAACACCCTCCCTCCCAAGCTCAAACCAAACTCACTGCCACTGACTGGATTTTGACTCCTGGTGACCCTCTCGATGAATTTCTGAGACTGTGACTCTGTGCCGGGCCACAAAGCCTTCTCGTTGTGTTACAAACGTGGGCATTTGGACATAGGCTGCTGGTTTACAACTGCTGACTTTGAAGTCGGCAGCCCAACTTGACACCAGGGCTCTGACCCCCTTCTCTACACTGAATATGATAGTCTAGTCTGATAGAGGGGAAAATCAATGCTGGAAATATAACACGATTTAACACTTAGGTTGTTCAGAACCCAAATGTCACAGCCTGACAGTAAAAATTCCTTTTAAGCTTAAACAGCAGGGATGTTCCCACTCAGGAAGGAAGCTGACAAGGTCAGTAAGATAAGTAGCCAGATGCGGAAACGTCACCCCAATTTGGACAGACAAGGGTGTGGGAGGCTTCAGGCAATCATGGTCCAGGGGGCCCTGGAGCGAGGGAGGTGCAGATAATGCCCTGGAGAGCACTGTAGAGCCTGCCTTCTTTGAGGACCCATGGCCTCTCTCTCGGGACAGTGGGAAAACGTGCTGAACTCCTCTGTGGTCCTCTCAAGAAAACCTGTTTCTCGTACATTCGTGTGTGGGGTCAGGGCTGAGCTCTGAGACAGCTCCTAGGAGAAACCTGGCCATTTCCGGACTTCCTCCTGTCATCCTGCTCTCTGGATTGGGCGTGATGACAGACTCTCAGGACCCCTTGCAGTCTGGCAACAAGCTGAGCAAATCGAGAGGAAGGCTTGACATACGGTGCATATGCAAGCCGTGCGTATTCAATGCAGCCGCACTGGGGAAAAAAATGCCTTCACATCCGTACAATGTGAAGGTGATCATGGTTGTCTTGTCATCACACACACACACACACACACACAGACACGCATGTGTGTGTTTGGAAGTTGATGAGGAGCAGGGAAGGAGGAGGGCTCGGTGCAGCCAGGAGCCGTGAGGATGCTGTGGGGGGCAGGTCTGTCCGGGAAGACATCAGGCACCGTGGTCTGGACCAACTCCACAGTCTGACGGCAATGGGGACCCTCCTTATGGGAGCAGCTCCCCCGTCTGCTAGCCAGCAGTTGAGCTTCCCCAGGTGTCTCCACAGAACGCCAGGTGTTGTGGGTAGGTCCTGAGCACGTGATTCTGTGGAACAAAGCTCCGCCAGGTCCTACCCTGCCCCCCGGCCCCACAGTGGTTCTTACGTCTGAGCCTGCTGTCACAGCCATGGTGTCCACACATCTCGCTCGTCACAGCCTTCCTCGTTTCGCTGCCGTGCCACGTCACCAAGCACAACGTCCTTCTCCTGACAAGGAGCTCCCAGACCTGAGAGGAAGTCTGGCCACGCTCCCTTTTGCCTGCACTCCCCCTGACAGATGTGACGGTTCCCTGACCCTCTGCTATTTTCCTCATATCGCATGACTAAAAGATGCTAAATGCTGTTCCTCTAAGTTCTGCTTTCTATCCTGATTTGTCCCCCTATTAGTTTTTGTTGTTGGGGGTAGGAGGTGTTCACTTCCTCATATTAAGAGTTATTGAAATTTTAACCTGGCCACCTTGGTTCCCCATAAATATATTGGGCTGCAATGATTACAGTCTAACAGGGGGCCAGTTCACTGTCCCTCAGACCATTGGAGGGCCGGACTATAGTTAGAAAAACACACCAAAACTATGAACAAATTCACTGCGGACCTGGGATGAGTCGGCTGCTAAGCAGGAAGATAGCAGCAACAAAAACACCCGGCGAGCCGGATAAATGTCCTCAGTGGGCCACATGTGGCCCGCGGGCCATACTTTGAGGACCCCTGGCTCTAACCCTTACAGCATGTACATTTCTCTCCTCAAATTTTGCTTTTAGAAATGAAACTCTGGTAAATATCTTCACACTTAAATGTTTCTGGTTATTTCCCATGGAACATTTCAGCTTCCTTAGTGACGGGCTCATGGGAGCTTAGTGAGAATGTTTCCTTAGCCAAATTGCTTGATAGAAAACTTGGAATCATCTCATAAGAGGATAATCTAAGAACCCTCGAAAGAGCGTTCACCGGCAGAGAAGATAATTTACAACCCTCTCTAATTTGCTAAATGAAAGAAATGGTGGTGGGCATGCTTGTGCAGTGCGACTGGGCCCCTTCTGATTCTTCGTGACATATTCACAATTCTATTTTTTTAAACTAATAAAGTAACTTATTTGTACATTTTGGACCTTCTCCCACTTGGGATACTATAAGTTTATTTTATGGATTTGTATGCATTGTATGAATTATTTATTAATCATGAATACTAATGCTGATGTTTTGTGGCTAATGTTATTTGCTGGTTTTAATTGCCTGATGATGTCTGATAACAGGGGGATAGTTTAGAATTATACTTTGTCAAATCTTCATAATGTTTCACACTGTGGTACGTTTTACTCAGCCATGTTTAGAAAGGTCTTCTCTGTGCAGAGAGAGCGCAGAGATTTCACTAGCCCCCCTCGGGCACGCTTTCTGTGATAGGAAGAAAGACAAAGGGCTTCCCTTTGCCGTATAAAATGTGCACTCGTACCAGGCATTAGGGGCGTGGCCCCTCCCCTCCTGTCCTGTGATGCTGCTGCTAAATGGCAGGCCTGCTGCTGTGAGTTGCATCACCGTCGCCTCAGACTCACGACAACACCATGCACAACAGCCCATGGCCATCCGCACGCTTCCCAGTGGCTCCCCGTACACACAACAGCTCTCTGCACAACAGCCCCTGTGCAACGGCCCCTGCGCAACGGTCTCTGCACAACTGCCCTTGCACAATGACACAAAGACCGCCGGATCCTGCGCGCCCCCTCGATCAGATCCTGAAGTGCTGGTGATCTTCACTGGCTGACTTTTGGACTCTCTCCCTGGTCCTTCTAGTCTGCAAGCTCTGCTGAAACCCATTCAGCATCCTGGCCACCTCCGGGTCACCAAGCACACACGGTGGTGACTGCCCATCCGCAGCCTCCGAGGCTGGAGGCTCCACTGGCCCCAGCCCATCAACCCTGCACAGACAGGTATTCCCCCAGGACCCGACGGGACCCGGTGCTTCTCTGGCCCTGGCCAACCCCGGGAAGTGCTGTGGCAGAGCTGTCAGCTAAACCGTTCCGCAGCAGTTGATACTCCACAGGGAGCCTGGTGCATCTGCAGTCCGCCAGGCCAGAGTCTGGTCACCAGAAGAAGTGCCCAGGACCTTGCTCAGGGGGTGCCGTGAGCACCGGGGGAGGCAAGGGCTCAGATCTTGGAGCTGGACAGCAATCAGGGTGGATGTTGCTGATTTAAAATTTAATTAGAATCGTCACCACTGAAGCACTGTCGTGGTTGTGTTGGGCGGCTACGGCAAGGTCAACAGTTCAAGGTCACCAGCCGCTCCGAGGGAGCAAGGCCAGGCTTTCTACTCCCATGAAGAGTTAGTCTCAGAGACCTGCGGGCAGCTGCATGCTGACCCATGGCGTCGCTGTGGTTGGAATCGGCAAGATGGCAGGGAGTTAGGCTTTGGAGTGTTGAACCGCACGTCCTGTCTTGCTGGCAGCCAGTCTTCTTTTACATAATAGGGCATTGTGGTTTGGGTGAAAAACTTACCCAGTAAACTCAGTCCCCATTAGAAAGTTTCTATCCAGACCATGCGGGAGCAGCTCAGGTGGCAAAATGGGCTGTCTGCTGAACAGCTAACAGCAAGTTCCTCGGTTCAAGCCCAGCAGCCACTCAGAGAGAAAGAGGACGCTTTCCCTTAAAGACTGACAGTCTGGGAAACCCAGAGAGTCTGTTCTACGCTGTCCTATGGGCTTGCTGTGTGTCGGAATTGACCCCTGGCATCTTACCCCTTTGGGTCAACCCCTCCGCAAGCCAGCTCACTGTTATCAAGTTCACCTGAGAGGCAGAGTGGAACAGTCCCACTGGGTTTCTGAGGCTGCGTCTTTGGGGAGCAGACAGCCTTGGCTTCGTCCCACAGAGCTGCAGAGGGGCTCCAACAGCCCACCCCACCTTTCACTTATCAGCCAAGCGCGTCACCATGGCACAAACAGGGCTCCTTTATCCAATCCTGAGGCGTGTATTTGACATCAGGCTAGTACAAAATCTCTTCTGACGTGACCTGAATGGAAACGTAGGTCGAGAATCGAGCCCTTCAGACACCAGTTAAACTACTTCCCTGAAGACGAAATTGCAAGATGTCTTTTTAGCATGCAAGCCTCTGATAAATGTGACTCTAAAAAAATATCAATTCAAGGCCAACCATATATCACGGTGCCCCCACCACCTGGGAGCTGTGGGAGGGATCATGGAGTCAAGTGAGAATTTCTTGCTCTGTATTCCACCACCGGCACATGTCGAGCTGATTGTAATGTCCACGCTTGCCTTTTGCGCAGTTAATAAACCGTAACAAAGCACAGGGCTCCCATGAATCAGAGCAGACATGAGGAGAGGAGCCATTACCCGGCCTCTCTCCAAACGCGACTTTTCAGTAATAAATATTTTTCACGTCGAGCTTCAGGAAGCGGGGGTAACTGCGGGCCAGGAGGCTGTAAGGTGCCTGGATCATTGCAGCTTGCGTGAGACTCACGGCTCAAATGTGCATTGCAGACACAGTTGCGGAATCCCAAATGATCTGTTTCAATGTGTCTTTGTCATTTAGACACTGGCCCCTCGCAGCAGGGTCAGTGCATTCGAGGTCCAGCAGCAGCTCTGAATGAGGAAAATTGTCAAGGAAGGAGCAGAAGGGCCTGGTGGCGGTGCAGCCAGAGAACTCCTGAGAAGCCGGGAGGCAAAAACCTTGTCTTGCTTCGTTTGGACGTGTGTTCAAGACGGACCATCCCGGGAAGAGCGTGGTGCTGGCAAAGGTGGGGAGTCGGTGAGGAAGAGAGAGACGCTTAGAGGAGGCCTCGCACACACAGCCGCCTTCCCCACTCTCTGGATCAGAGTGGCCCTGCTGAGCACGGTGACCCGGGTCGGAGAGACCCCATCTGTCCAAGGAGCGCTGGGGAGCCACTTCAAAGCCTCCTCCGGGTTTGGAAATTAATTCCGCCTCCGGGAAGTCCATGTCGATGTTGTGTCCCTGGTTAAAGACAGCGGGACAGACAAGCGAGCCTCCCGTGACCTGGCGGCTGAATGTCTGCTGATTGCCGCGAGCCGCATCCAGATTAATTTACCTGGCACTGTGGTTGTTACTAGGTAACCGTGCTTCATAGCTTAGGGTTTTATTGTGAGAAATAAAGCGTCCGGTTATGGCCAAGGTAGCTGTGATTTAGCCTTTTCTGTTCAAAGCCGCTGTGCGCTCTTTGGAGCATGGTTGTCAGGTGGGCGAGGCTGGCAGCCGACCTTCTCTGCCTTCCCAAGAGGAAGGCAGGGAACCATCATCCTCTGGAATGGCTGAATCTGAGCTTCAGGGGGTGGGACCCTCACCAGACTTGCATACACCCCGCCTGGGGGGCCTCACCTCCATAAGAGCCCCGAGCACCAGGAGTGCTCCTTTGCCCCGGGGCTTGATGGACCGTAACCACCTTACTTGCGTGGCCCCACCGTGTTAGGCCAGGTTGACTAGAGAAACAGGTCCAGTGACACTCATATATGTGTAAGAGTTCTACATCAAGCAGTCTTTCTATATCAGGAAAACATCGCAACTCAACCCAGCTCAAGTCCGCAAGTCTAATGCGGGTCCACGAGTCCCTCTTCAGACTCAGGGGGTCACATGCAATGATGCGGAATGCAGGAAGACCACTGGCCAGTGGATGCAAAGTCCCCTGGATGCAGTGGTGGTAGACGCAGCTCCAGGGCCCTGGCAGCAACCAGAGACTCCCAGCAGGAAGGTGAAGGCAGCGAGAGATGGACGGAGGTTTCCAGGGTCCTCCTTATGAGAAGGCCATGCCACAAGCAGTCACCTTCAGGCCATAGCCTGATTGACAGGCTAGACTCCGCTCCATACACCCACTCAATCACTTGATGAGAGTCGCGAGATCAGGTTGAGAAAGAGACCACACAGAAGCCCTCGTCAGATGGCAGTTCTTTTGTGAAGAAGCAGGTGATAGGTATTTAATTTGTTTCCTGAATCATATCAGGGTTCCTGAAGTGGAGTCACGTCTTGCCTTTAGCTAATTTGTGGAGATGGAGACATTTGCAAAACCGTCTCAGAATGAGGGAATTCTCTAGAGAGTCTTGAGTGAGCTAAAGGCTGTTCACTGTTGTCTTCCTCCACACTTGCTGCTGTGGGAAGCACCCTGGTGAAGCAATGGTTCCGAGCTCAGCTGGTGACAGAAGGAGTGTCGTGCCGTCACAGGGGAGGCTGACCTGACTCTGACTCAGTGACCCACTGAACAACAGAACAAAACACCGCCTGCTCCTGAATGGCCCTCACAATTGTTGCCTGGGGGGAGCCCATTGTTGGAGGGGTAGCGTCAACCCACCTCCTTGAGGGCCTCCCTTTTCACTATTGCCCTTTCACGTTCCCACGCACAACGCCCTTCTCTGCACTGGCCTCTCCTGGTTAACCTGTCCAAAGAATGTGCGGTGGAGTCTCGCCATCCTGGCTTCTCAGGGTCATTCTGGCCCTACTTCTCCCAACCGATCCGTCTGTTTCCTTGGCAGCCCATGGTACCTTCAAGAATCTTTGCCAACTGAAAGGTCGGAGGCTCCAAAGTCCTGAGGCACTCAGAAGAAGGAAGATCTGAGGGTGTGTGCTCAGCCACTAACCCAAAGACGGTGCTTCAGACCCATCAGCCCCATATAGGAGAAAGACAGGGTGGTAACGAGGAGCTTCAGAAATCCTAGGGGGCAGCTCTCTCTATCCTGCAGGTTGGGTTGGAATTGACTCATCAGCAGTGGGTGGTTCTGCTACTGCGGACCTGCTTGGTCATAGCCTACATGTGTGGACCTGCTTGGTCATAGCCTACATATGAACTTCTACTGCAGATCTGTTTGGTCATAACCTACATGTGAACTTCTACTGCGGACCTGCTTGGTCATAACCTACATGTGTGGACCTGCTTGGTCATAGCCTACATATGAACTTCTACTGCAGATCTGTTTGGTCATAGCCTACATATGAACTTCTACTGCAGACCTGCTTGGTCATAGCCTACCTGTGAACTTCTACTGCAGACCTGCTTGGTCATAGCCTACCTGTGAACTTCTACTGCAGACCTGCTTGGTCATAGCCTACGTGTGAACTTCTTCGATGGGAGCAACCATGACCTTTCACTGTATGAAGGAGAAAATTTATCTGCTGCCTCTGATTTGTAGTGATTTATTATTCCTATAATCTAGTGTGCCTTTGGGAAGCTGCTTTACAAGCGTGTGTTAATTTCCATATCCCTGCTGAAATTTCCTCTCGTAACGCAGATGGATTTATATGTCATTTTCCAAACCCACTCGTCAGAGTGTTCGGAGGGTAAAATTACCCTGGCACCAAGAGAATAGTTCTCGCTGAAATTTATGCTCTTCCCCGAGAAATATCTCACTTGATTTTGTGCTTGTGATAACCCCAGAAAGATGTTTCCCCCATTCTTAAAATAAGGAATGAATGTGTGGAGAGGTGCTGCATCTAAGCTGAGTTAGTGGAGGAGCTGGAACTTAAATTGAACTCTTCTGGATCTAAACCTGTCAGGTTTCTGGAGTGGGGCACCCCAGTTCCTGCTTCGCAACACTGAAGGAATGCAGAAGCACGTTTGTAATCCAAGTGACTTTTGAGAGGAAAAGGAAGTTTCAGGCACTCACAGGAAATCCCGGGAGCCAAGAGCAGGAAATCTCAAAAGAGCTCCCTGAGAGAGAAACCTGAGAGGGTGCTCAGGCCACAGACCCCTCGGGGGTGGGGGCAGCACATGGGCACCCCTGCCTTCTGACCTGCAGGAGTGTATCCGACCAAGAGCAGGGAAAACAAGGATTCAAAGAGCAAAGGGGCTTGGCCTTCCTCTGCAAATTTCCTGGCCTTTTCCTCACAGATGGGGTTTTCTTTAAACTTCATCCCAAGTTCCTGAGATTGTCCCGTGTCATTCGAGGGAAACATAACAAGGCGACCGACCCCATTGGCCTCCTCCAAAAGAGGAGCTGACCTCTGTCTTGAATTCTTTAGGCCCAAAAGATCTCTCCAGAACCCCATGGTCTGATTGAGCTTCTTCACAGGCAGTCTACCGAGACCAAGACGAGGACAGTAACTGAGAACCCGTGTCTGAAGCCAGCCGTGCATCACAGCGCTGTGTTGTGATCCAGTGGCTTGGCACCAGCCGGGCACGTGTGGACCGGCGCACCGGGAGCAATACATTTCTGAGCCACCTTTCTGGCTTATGGACGAGCCAGGGCTCTATGGGTCTGGACGAGGAAGAGTTCTGCTCCCATCAAGAGCGACGGCCTGGGAAGCTCACCAGGCAGCTCGCCTGTGCTGGACAGAATGGACAGGAAGGCATCCAGCGTTTGTTTTCTTCTTTGTGACTGAAGGGGTCCCGGGTGACTGACAGGAAGGCTGGGGAGTCAGACGCCCTCACCTCCCCAGTCGAAGCGGGTTCCACACCCACGGCTGCGAGGGCCTTGCCGCCCAGAGCGGCCCTGCTGCGCTGGGGCCATTTGCCTGCACACTGGACTGCAGTCCTCAGAGCTGGCAGTTGGGCACCAGCAGCAGCTCCGCGGGAGAAAGGCGAGGTTCTTCCCTCCAGTAACGAGGGGCAGTCCTGGAACCCGCCCGGCAGTCCCCCCTTGTCTCACAGGGTCCTGGGACGTTGTCATCGACTGCTTTGCAGTGAGATAGGTTGGGAAAGTCTCGACAGAAGAGGCTGTCACATCTTTCTCCACAGAGGGTGGTGGGCTCACACCGGCGGATCTTTCCGTCAGCAGCCAAGCCCTACGTGCTGCCACTCGTACGCTGAGAGGCAGTTCTCTCCCCAGGGCCCCCACGAGTCAGAATTGCCCGATGGCACCCATTCACCACAGGCACCGATCCAAGGGGCACTGTGAGCTGGATGGAGGTGCTGAGGAACCAGGTGGCTGACCGGGGCTCCCTGTGGCTGCCTCTTCCTGTTTCCCTTTCAGCACACAGGCGACCTGGAGAAACGGAGCTCTGCGGCCTGCCGCCTGTCTCTCGCCCTCCCCGAGCTCTTTCTAGTCTGCATGTGCAGTTCCAAGTAAACGCTCCAACTTCCGGCAAGTTGCGTTTTACTCCAAGAGCTTCAATATTGGATGAGTCTGGAAGCCAAGAAGCTGGTGAGAAACGCGTCCAACACGAGCTGCGCGCCTCTTGTGTTTAGCTGATTTCCCAAGAATTTGTGCTTCGAGGTGAATCCAGGATAGAATTCACGGGTGCTGTAGCCTGAGAAGCGTGTGATGGCCCACAGAGGAGGTGACCGTAAGGTGAAGGAGAGTGGTCTCGCCCAGGCAGTCCTTTGCCACAGGCTCCTTGGCTGGGATGCTTAATCCTGCAAGAGAACTCTCAGAAGACCACCACTGCTTTTAATTTCTTTATCCCCCTCACACACACACACACACACACACGAGGTCATGCAGCTATGAAACTAATTGTTCAGGATTGTTATCAGGGGTGGAAGATAAGATCTGAGATAAGGAAGCACAAGAGGTAACCTCTTGATCTCAGCGTAATCAGGCATAAGATGGACCTGACACATTGATATGGAACAGACTCTGAAATGCCCCCCAAATATGTGTGCGTGTGTGCATGTTTGTGTGTACGCGCATGTATGTGTGTGCGTGTGTATGTATGTGTGTGCACGTGCATGTGTGTGTGTCTGTGTGTTGAAAACTGGCCACTGTAGTTGCAAATGGGACACCATTTGGAATCCGAGGTTTCCTTCTGCTGTGTCATGAAGCCATGTCAGGGAAGGGTGGGTCTAAATGCTAATCACATCCGAGTGATAATAAGAGCAGAAAAGGCACCCAGAGAGCTGGCTCGGGAGGCCCCTCCATCAGCAAAGGGACACAGCAGACCCATGACTCGGACGGATAAAGCCTCCCCCCAGGAATGGAGATGGTTGCCACCTCCATTTGGCAGTCTCCTGCAGATCTGTGGGAACATACGCCCCCCTCTTTAGCAAACCACTGTGTCTGTGCACCGGGTCATGAAGGTTCTCTGATGTACGCCCATGCAGCCATGCTTCAAGTCACGTAGGACTGAAGTCGACGAGCACAGGCTTGCTGTGTCCGTGCACAACCCCGATCACAGCTTCTTCAAGAAGACAGAACATTGGAATCACAGAAACCCCGACGCTGCTCGATGGAAGGAGAATAAGCGAGAGGCAAAACTTGGCCAAGGCCTGACTTCTCTGAATATTGTCTGGAGCTCTGCACACCACTGTGAGATGCAGCTGTCTCACTTGGGGGCCGGCATGGAGCCTGAATTCGCCTTCCTATAAAGACTGCTTGTGAAAGACGATCACCTCGAGGCTGAAGAACCGGGCTAGACAGGATGGACGGCAGGGTAGACGCTTCTGACTATCTGTCCTCCTGCGGAACTTTCGCCGCTCAGCAGAATGCCCCTCTTCGTGCTGAGCTGGTCTCTGCTCTGCTCCCGAGTCTAGGTTTGAGTCCATTACTGC
>PVJH01044771.1:0-12806 GCA_004026705.1 Nesogale talazaci | reverse complement strand
ACCAGAGGGCAGTGATGTCACCCCCCAAAAAAAGAAGTTCATAGAATGCAAAAATAGTATTGTAATATATTTATTTAATTTTAAAATGCCGCAGGACAATTGTTAAAAGCGGGACATCTGGTCACCTTACCTTAGAGGGAAGGATGGGGGGGGGCGGGCGGCCTTCATCTCACCTCCTTTGGACATGTCAGGAGAGAGCAGTCTCGGGAGAAGGGCGCCGGGCTTGGTAAAGTGGAGTGGTGGTGGAAAAGAGGAGGGTCCTCCAGGAGAAGGATGGAGACGTGTTGCAGTGCTGGGCTCGGGCCCAGGAACGAGTGTGAGGCCGGCGCAAGACGGAGCAGTGTTTCCTTCTGCTGTGCACCAGGTGGCTGAGTGCCCGAGCCCACTCCGTGGGGCCTGACAACCACCATGACAGTTTGCTTTTTAGATTTCTAGGGCTATTTTTCCGTTGAAGACTTAACGAGTTTCTCGGGTCAAGTCTTTCAGGGGCTCATCCGTCCTCCACAGCTCCTAGAATCTGTGAGGAGAAATTCTTTTCTATACTCCCCCCACTCTGATCAGGCTTCTTCTCCATCATCTTTGATCAAAGCATTCTCAAAACGTAGCCGGGCACCATCCAGTTCTTCTGGCTTCGTGGGCAAGGAGGCAGATGTCCGTGGAGACAATCCATCACACATTCCGTGTCCTTCCTCTTTTGCCCCAGGACCTAGAGACCAATGACCGTGCCTTGGGTGGTCCCTTGACAGCTGGGGAGACCCCAGACACCGCACCCCAACCAGGAGGCAGAACAGAAGAATGCAATGTGTTACCAGACCAAGCAAACTGAGATGGACCAAGGAAACTTCCACACCCAGCCGCCAAATCCCATGAAGGGTGTGGTTGTACAGGAGCCACCTCAGCCAGCAGTTACTCCTTTCATCCCCTGTGTCATTCATCCCTGTAAATGTATCTGTCGCCCCCACCACCCCCGCCTCACGGTAGCGAAGCTCATTCTGAGGCACCGTGACCTCAAAGGGGAGGCCAGAACTGCCCCAGAGGGGCTCTGAGATGGTGAGTCTCCACAGGAGTAACAAGCCTCGTCTTTCTCCCAAGGAGCAGCTGCTGGTTTCAAGCTGTTGACCTTGTGGTGGCACCGCCAGAACTCCTCTTCTCTCACACCCTGGTTGTCAGTCCAGCTTCTTACAGATGTACAACCTACCGGCAGCAAATGCCTTCGCTGGCTCTGCAACCCCGTCCTGCATTCAAGCGAGTTTTTCATCACCTTAAACCCGAAACCACGACCTTCATCCTCATCCTCCCTCTCGCCCCATAACAGAATTATCTTCGGTCCCTATACATTGACCTATTCTTGTCCCTTTGTATCAGGAAAGCTCTGTCTAAACTCTCTAAGTAGTGGGGGGCTCACTTGTAAAAGCTAAGTGTATAAAGTTTAAAAAAAAAAAGACCACCTCTTACTCAGGATCTGATTCCACCTTTCAGAGAAAGCACACACACACACACACACACACACCACAGCACAAAGGCCCTCTCAGGGGTGTTACTGTTATTTTAAAATCAACAGTTCCTGCATGTCATTGGCAAGAAGCTCAGTGTCTCCCTCTGGAGGTCTCTTCCAGAATAGCCTGAAACTTCCAGGGCCCTGCTTCCTCCAAAGAAAACCAGTTCCAGGATTGACCCCTGAGCAGAAGGGTCACAGCCCTCTATCCTTCACGCGGGTGTGCCCAGCCGGGTTCCCAACCCAAACGACCCCAGCTCCCAGCCGGTGCCAAGCCTCCTGCTCTAACTCCGTCTCCAGCAGAACGGAAGGCACTTTCCGCTTTGCCAGCAGACCTGGGTCCCAAACACAACAGTGAGTCTCGGCAGCGAGTCCCAGGGAACTGCTGAAGGGATGGGACCTGAATCTCACTTTCCCTGGGACCCCAGGGTCTGCTTCTTCCAAGGTGAAGAAGGGAGAGCTGGCGCTAGCTGTTCCCATGGCGATGTAGTCTTGGAAACCGTAAGCTTGCTCCCAGCTGTCCGGTGGCAGTGGGTTTTCCTAGGTGACCGGAGAGGCAGCATTAAGGGCTGGTTGAAAGCATCGGGCTGTCGGAGCTAAGTGCCGTTCCTATCTGTCCAAGCCAGCTGCCACAGCCAAGGCGCCTGCCTTACACTAGACAACTACGCAAACATTGCTGGGGTCCCTGGAGACCCCTGTGTATGTCCCCACAGACGTTTTATCAAATCCGTGGCCTTTCAGATACATGTGGCCAAGCCTTTCTACTGAGCTCCCCTCACACACAGGGCATTCGAACTGTCAGCCTTTTGATTACCAGTTAAATGTTCAGCAGGGTGTGCCACTCAGAGACTCTTGTCTTCCATGAATTCATCACCACCCAGCAGGAGAGACTTTAGTACAGGGTTTGGACATCATAACCACTCAATAATCATGAGCACTTATTAAATACATTTAAAAAAACAAACACCCCAGCCCACTGCCTTCAAGCTGATTCCAATTCAAAGTGACCCTGCAGGGCAGAGAACATTCTAGGGCTCCGGGGACTATACATCTGTATGGAAACAGACCGCCTCTCCCTTCTTCTCAAGAGTTGTGGGGGAGTTGGAAGGACTGACAACCCATCACTCAGCCCTACGTGCCAACAGGATCCCATTCACCAAAAAGAGGCCTGACTCCTTCTCCTCTCTTAATACCCTGCAGGCATTCCCATGCCTACGTATGCTGTCTCCCCTCCCTGTCTGAAGATCTGGACAGTTCTCCGAAGGTTGAGGGTCCCCACAACCCCTCAAACTCTGCTGGGTGAACACCCAGCCCCCGGAGGCAGAGCAGGTGTTGCCTGTGTCCCATGTGGGTGCAGCAGTCTGTGTGACACTCGGGCTGGAGCCACGGCCACTTCCTCCTCTCGCTCTGACTCTTGTCCTTAAAGGGAGCCGGGCATGCTACCCACTGACCTTGTAACGCACAAAAGACATGTCAGTGTGGTCTGCTTTCATTCACATCAAATAAAGTTTCTTATCAAGTAGTTCCCCCGATTCTCTCAAAACAACAAAAGCACACCACGAGGGAAGTTTCCTTCCGTTAGATTCCTTAAAGTTTAACTTTTCATCTGTCATCCCCCCCTTCCCTCTTTTGTTCCAGGAGTGTGTGTGTGTGTGTGTGTGTGTGTGTGTGTGTGTGGTTTGCTTCTCCATCCGTGTGGGATTGCCCATGCTTTTCTAACTTGTCAGAAGTGGGTACGGGGTCAGGCCCCATGGGGATGTGAGGTGCAAGGGACGGGGGGAGCCAGCCTGGGACAGGACCGGGAAAGCCTGGCAAAAGAAGTGTCCCGGGGGCTGGACCAACCCCTCAGGGCTTCTGCTCGGGCCAGAAACCCAGCAGACTTTCCGCTCTTCAGTCCAAGGCTTCCCACCTGGGTGAAGGGCCTGGGACCTCGTGCAAAGGTCACCTCCCCCTACTCCTGCCCAGGCCACCATGCATGTCACAGGGAAGCGCTCTCTGTAAGCACTGCACTTGGGAGAGTTTGGAGTTGCAGACTGCTTCCCAGGATTACCACAGCATTGTTGTAAAGCAGGAAACAGAAACCACTCACCTGGTCACCAGAGGAGGGTCGGAGCGTCCCAGAGCGGCTTGTCTCCGCTAGCTGCGCTGCAGTGACTGAAAGACCCTAAGGAGGTGGTTTTGCCAAACAGAAATCTCCTTTCTCGCGGAGTGTTGTTGCTGCTGGCCATGGAGTTGGTTCCGACCCACAGCAACCCTGCGTGCAACAGGATCCGACACCGCCCGGTCCGGCGCCATCCTCACACCCCCTGTCATGTTCGAGTTTGCTGTGGCAGCCCCTGTGTCAACCCGTCCTGTCCAGGGTCACCCTCCCCACGCCCACCCCACCCCCACTTTCCCAAGCGTGACGTCCTTCTTCAGGGACTGTTCTCTCCTGAGTTACGGGTCCCAGGACAGCGGATGAAGTCTTGCTATCCTGCTCTCTAAAGGGCATTCTGGCCACATTTCATCCAAGACAGATTTGTTCGTTCTTTTGGCAGTCCGAGATACTTTTTATCTTCTCCACCAGCCCCACAGCCCAAATGCACCCGATCCTTCTTCCGCCTTCTTTAGTCAAGGGCCAACTTGCATGCACATAAGAGGCAGTGGAAAAGACATGACTTGGGTCAGGTGCACCTTACTCTTCAAGGTCACGCCCTTGCTTTGCAACGCAGTAGAAAGGTACTTGTGCAGCAGACGGACCCAAGGCAATGTGTCATTTGGTCTCCTGACTGCTGCTTCCAGGAGCGTCGGTCGTGGACCCAAGTCAGACCCAAATCCTTGACAACATCAGACTCTATCATGATGCTCACTGCTGATCCAGTTGTGAGGTTTTTACAATAAGGTGGGGGGGGCCTGGTGGCATAGAGGGCTGTGAGTTGGGCTGCTAGCTGCGGGGTCAGTAGTTCCAGACCTCCAGCTGCTCTGCAGGAGTAAGACGGGGCTTTCTATCCCCGTCAAGAATTACGGGGCTGAGCCCCGTAGTGGTTGTGCGCGGGACTGTGGCCCACTGGGTTGGAGGTTCAAATCCAGCAGCAGCTCTCCGGAGGGCAGTGATGCCCCCCCCCAAAAAAAAGAGTTAAAGTCTCAGGAAATCGTAAGAGCAGTTCTACTCTGTCCTATGGGCTCGCTGTGAGTCTCAGCAGGTTAGATGGCAGTGAGTTTGAGTTACACTGGGTTGTGACCCATATTGCAAGCTCCCAATAAAATGATGGATTAAAAAATAATAACGATGAAAGGAAATGAGACTGACTAAAAACAAACGCTGCACTCCTCCTCGATCTTCATCAGCAAGTGCTTCAAATCTTCCCTGTTTCCGGCAGGTAGGAGTCCAGCCTTCAGTATGGATTGCAACTCAACGTAAAGAAGCTCAAAATCCTCACAACCGGACCAGTGGTTGGGCTAAGTGGAGAAGAGGTTGAGGTGGTCAAGGATTTGGTCTTGCTTGACTCCACAATCCATGTGTGTGGAAGTTGCAGTAGAGAGATGAAAAGACGCTGCATTAGGTATATCTGCTGCACCAGGCCTGTTGAGAGCGTCGAATAGCAAGGACGTTGCTTGGAAAACGAAGGTATGCCTGACCCACGCCATGGAATTCTCCACTGCCTCCTAGACATGTGAAAGCAGGCTGTTGAGTGAGGAAGACTGAAGAGGAATTGATGCATTGAAATAGCGGTGCTGGAGAAGAAGATTGGAAGACCAGGGACTGCTAAAAGGACAAACCTATCTGTCAGGAAAGGACTGCCGGAGTGCTCCTTAGAGACAAGGACGGCAAGACTTGGCCTTATGTGCTTTGTTTTATTTATTTATTGTTGTTTTAATAATAATTTTACTGATACATCTTACCCATTCCAATATACCCCTTCCCTTCCCATACAGTTCTGTTGTTCAATCCCATCAGATGGGGCTATCAACACCCCTCTCCGCCACCCCCACTTCCCATCCCCTCTCGGAACCCTTCCTCCTCTCACTGTCTCTGAGGGGTCCTCTATCTTGACTACCATGTAGTCAAGCGCTCTTACATGTACAAATGAACATACACAGGTCTGGCATGACCCAAGCACAAAAGTAAGAGGAGAAAATCTTAAAGAACGAGAGGGTAGCTAGTGGTTCGTCAGTGCCACACCACGCCCAGGATTTACCCTCCATACTGTGAGGCCCTTCTAAGAGGGACTGGCCACTTGTCTTGCTGATGGACTTTGGGTCTCTCCACTACACCCAGTCTCCTTCATGTCAATTTGATTGCTCGTGCGTGGTAAAGTCGAGGGGCAGCGAAATGGGGGCGGGCTCTCAAGGAGATGGACGGACACAGCGACTCCAGGAACAATTGTGAGGTGGGGGCGGGACCGGGAAGTGTTTGGTTCTGTTGGGCACGGGGCTGCTATGGGTCGGAGCCCACATGATGGTACGTAACAACACTCGCCGCCCAAGCAGTTCATACTGGCATGCTCATTGAGACACGGGGGGGTCCACTCACCTCGTGGCCCCTCAGAAGAAAATCAGCCACTGAAACCTTCTGAGCACAGACAGCTCAGGTGCACACTGGGTCCTGCGAACCCAGCAGGAAGTGGCAGCAGCTGTCTGACTTGGAGCCTTAATAAGAACAGCGGTGCTCATTTATGACTCATAGGCCTGAGAAGTGGCACTGGGCAGGAGTGCTGTCAAAGGGTCTCTGTCTCTCATGGGACAGGCTGAGCCTGCGACCCCCAGAGCACTGCTCATGGGTTGTGGCAGCTGCATAATCTCCTATCGTCTGTGAAGGATCTGAATTTAGCCCTGTCAATCAGGTCATGGCGTGGTGACAGCATTGGGAAGCACGAAGAGGATAATTAGCTCGCCGGAGGTCAGACACACTCTCTCTGCTTCGTCTGCCTGCGAGACATTCCTGTTGATAATCCACCTGGAGCTACACTGAGGGAGCCAGAGTCCCGGAGCTGGAAGAGCCGCATGGAAACCTAACCAGCACTGAGATGCTTCCGTCACCACTGGATCCACAAGACTTTCCACCCACTGGTCTGTGATCTTGCTGCGTTCTGTGTCACTGCATGTGTTTCATGAGTCTGCAGAGGAATTTAAAGATTGGTATTGGATATATGGGCTCATATAAGATTTATAGACTTGATCTGGACCGGGATGGGATGTTTGTACACAACATTGTACACAATGTTTGTACACAAAACTCTTTCTTATACACAGGAGTGTCTATGAATTTGCTTCTCTGGTCTACCTTGAACTAACACAAATGGTAAACCACCTCTTACTTGCTCTGTATCCTTTGTTTAGGCTTTCAGTGCTTGAAAATGCTTCCATGCTCTGCATGCCTGATCCCAGAGCTCGCAGCATGATCAATTGAGACAAGGTTGAAGTCGTCAAGGATTTGTCTGGCTCGGATCCACAATCGATGCTCATGGAAGCAGCGGCCAAGAGGTCAAAAGACATCTTGCATTAGGTAAATCCGCTGCCGAAGACCTCTTCAGAGTTTTGAAGAGTCCCGGGGTGTTGCTTTGAGGACTGAGGTGTGCCTGACCCAAGCCATGGTCTTCTCCGCACAATCATAGGCATGTGAACGTTGGACGATGAATAAGGAAGACGGAGGAGGAATCGAGGCCTTTGGATGGTGGTTCTGGAGAAGAAGATGGAGCGTACCATGGACTGCTCCAAGCACAAACCCCTCTGCTTGGAAGAAGTGAGCCCCGGCCCTGGAGCAGGACATCGTGGAGGAAAGTGGAGAGGTTGGATGGACACCATGGCTGCATCACTGGGCACGGGGAAAGGCACAATTGTGAGGATGGCCAGTCATGTTTCCTTCTGCTGTGCCTACGGTAGCCATGGGTCTAAGCCGCCTCCATGGCACCCGGCAACAAGTCCACTCCGTCTGTAACCGTCCTCCGCCAAACCAACCCACCAGCAGAGTGGGGCTGACCCCCAGGCTTGGAGACCGTGTGCGTTTCAGAAGGGAAGTGAG
The DNA here is from genome assembly GCA_004026705.1 of Nesogale talazaci. Taxonomy (NCBI): domain Eukaryota; kingdom Metazoa; phylum Chordata; class Mammalia; order Afrosoricida; family Tenrecidae; genus Nesogale; species Nesogale talazaci. The sequence continues at coordinate 5,310 of PVJH01044771.1, read as the reverse complement.
TTCTGCTCTTCATTCCTCCCGACGCTCTCTTCCCACATAGCATGGGACTCACATCTGTATTCAGCCGGTGGCTGACTTTCTGGCTTCCCCGCTACACCAGCTTCTTGTCTGTTCAGTCCAGGGTCGCACAGTCCAGTACCCACCCCAGCACCCGGCACAGGTGAAGTCAATAAGCCACTCGGGCGAAGCCCAGGATGGGTGAATGTCTTGTCAGGGTCTCAGAAGCCTGTGGAAAGGCACGAGCTTGGGCATCTGTCAGACGAGTCACCCTCCTCCAGATCCCCTTGGCCAATTAGCCTTAATCAGATCAACCTCAGCTCTGGAAGAACGCTGACATTACAAAGAGTTCTGTGAAAGCTGTTACACATACACACACACACACACACACACACCTTGAACTAATGCAAGACCTTAGCATTCAAACAAATCTTACACTTACCTGTCAACCCCAGAGGTGGGTGGGCCACCAAGGAAACAAGGTTTCTTTTTTTTGGGGGGGGGGGGGCATCACTGCCCTCAGGTGGTGGGAGTAGGAGGCCCAGCCTTTGCTCCGTGGAGCTGGAATTGAACCTCCATCCCAGTGGGCCGCAGTCCCGCGCACAACCACTACGCCATCGGAGCTCAGCCCTCCGGAAACAAGGTTTCTTTTGTGTTTATTTTAAATCATTTTATTGGGGGCGCATACAACTCTTATCGCAATCCATAAACCCATCCATTGTCAAGCACGTTTGTACCTTTGTTACCATCTTCATTCTCGAAGCGTTTTGTTTCTACTTGCGCCCTCGGTATCAGCTCCTCAGCCCCCCTCCCCCGACGAACCCTCGATAATGTATAAATTGTTATGATTTTGCTCACGTCCTACACTGTCCGACGTCTCCCCTCACCCACCTTTCCGTTGGGAAGGACTCCTACCCTGGGCTCTGGAGCTCGACCGGGGCCGGCCCGGGCCCCTCGCTCCCCGCGCCCAGGGTCCCGGGCTGGGGCGCCGGGTGGGACTCGGCGCCGGGACTACATTTCCCAGGAGGAGTTGCCCGGCTCCCGACTTTTCCCGGGGCTGGCGAGAGCGGCGGGGGCGTGCGTCCTGCCCGCGGCCGGAAAGCGGCTCTGCGCTCCGTGCAGACCCCGGGCGGCGCCGGGGAGCCACCCCCCCAGACCTCCGCCGGGGCCGCGGGGCCAGCCCGTGTCATCCTCTCCGCTCCGTGGCCCGCGCCCGAGCGCGGGGGTCCCTCTTCGGCCGCCACCCCCCCACACCCCACCCTGGACCCCGCCCGTCTTAGCGTGGGCGGGGGGGGGGGGCACGAATGTGGCGGCGCGGCGCGAGGAGGGGGGTCGACAGCCGCAAGCACGCGCCCCTGGATTCCAGGCTTCTGTTCCGGGGGAGAATTCCAGGGCGCTGGGAGGAGGGGGCGCGCGCGCTCCCGAAACGCCGGTGGGGTCGCCCAGGGTCGGACCCCTCATCCTCTCCACCCTTCGCAAGCCCACCCCCCCCCCCCGCGACCTCCCGTATCCATGGCGGGGAAAGGGGGGTGACCGGGGGAGAGGGCACGTAGACCGCCTCCCCTGCCTCAGGAGACCCAGAAACGGGGTGATGGGGCAAAGTCCCTCGCTGTGCAAATAAATGATTCGCTTATCTTGTCGGGGGGACGAGGGGAGGCTTCGTTCCGTCCTTTTTCGGACACTGGGGGGACAGGAGGGGGTGGGGTCCGACAAGCATCTCCGGGCTATTGGAACGCCTCCCTGGTTCTCCTCGTGTGAGTGGGAACCCGGGGGATTTCTTGTTTTGGGGTTTTTTTTGGGGGGTGGGAGGAAATAACCAAAACAAACCCATCAGAATGTTGTGTTTTCAAATCTGGAAACTTCGGGCGACACCAGCTGAAGGAGCCCTTGACCTTCTGAACTGACCTGGCTTGCCGCTGCTCCACTACCCCGCCTGAGTCACCTAAATAAGCCCAGAAAAAACCCATCGGACAGACGGACACAGTCACCTGCCACCCGCTCCCGTCCCCCTGATCCCGCCCCCCAGCCTTGTGGATCCATCCATCCTTTGGTCAGGGGCCAAATCCATTCATGTACCCTGGTCTCAGACACGCCCAGGTGGGGCCAGAACCCTTCTCTGCCAGGGAAACCCCTTCGCCCTCCGCTGAACCCCCCAGTCTCTCTCGGTTCCGCTCCCTCCCCAACATGCCCCTGGGTCTCATCGCACCCCCCCCCGCACCCCCAGAGTATAGTAGAAGGTGGAGAGAGGCCAGACTCTGCGCGAGGGCGGAGAAGCCGTGTCTGTCTGGGCGCGGGGGAGAGGGGGCGCCGGGAGCGAGCACCCCAGAATCCCAGCCCCACACCCCGCGCGCGCGGGACCTGGTGGGCGCACAGGCCCGCGGTGCCTAAGGAGCCCCCGGGAGCTGTGCAGGGTCTCCCACTGCGCTTACATCCCCTCGGGGGGCCTCGGGATTCCCTCCAAACCGTGGTGCCCCTCAGCGGGCCGCCCCCCTGGTCTACACCGGCCCAGCGGCTATGGGGAAGGATGTACCTATTTTAACAAAGACATCCGCATCCTCCCAGCAAAATGGCGGTGGTCCCGGCAACGACTCCCTGAGCCACTTGCACACTTTGCGAAAATTAGTCCGGACCCAAGGCAGGCGACCCCCTTTTCCATCCTTTCTCCACTGCCTCGAGCCCCTGAAAGACTCCTGACATCTCCTCAGGCCAGGGGGCCCCAGGACAGTCTCTGGGCAGAGCCTTTGTGGCAACACCCCCATTGCGCGCCCACACGCGCTGCCTTCGAGGGGGGTCTATGGGGAGCTGCCAGACCCCTCCAGCCGGCCTCAGGGGCTGGGGGCAGCAAGCTCTATCCCGGTTCACCCCAAAACTACCAGGATGAGGGAGACATAAAGCTGGTTTCCCAATTCGAGCATATGAGAGATGTGAGGGTCTTCGAGGAAAAAGGGGTGCCCCCCCCCGAGCCCTCTCCCCCACCCCCAGGGGGCCCAGGCTGCACTGGGGGTTCGGGCTCAAATAGGACCCTGGACACAAAGGTCTGGGGGCGCAGTGGGGAAAGGACGACGTGGAAGGGGGAAGGGAACAAAGTTTGAAAGTGCCTTTCCAACTCCTCCAGAGAAAGTTTGCTTGGGGCCCCAGGGGCGGAGAGGGGCTAGAGATGTGGGGGGCTCGGTGGCGGGACGACCCCCGAGAGGTGACCGGCCCCCGGGGGAGCGACCCCTCCCCCCTGTCCCGGCTTGGCCCGGCTGGGAGCCTCCCGGCTCGGGACCGCGTGTGTTAGTTGGGGCCGCTTTCTGGCCGCTCCACCCGGCAGGGGGATCCCGCAGCCATCCAGGAATGGGGTCCCCTGCTAGCCCCGGGAGGGGGCTTTGCCCCAAGGGGGTCCCCGCACCTGGGCTCCCCCGCACCGGAGCGCTAGCCCCCCGCAAAGGGGAAATGTGCCGGCGCGCCAGCGGTCCTCGGCGCCGTTTGGGACCGATGGGGGTCGCGGGGGTCGGCCGCTGGGTCAGCGGGGCACCCGGCGGGGGAGCCCAGGGACCCGGGCAGCGACCCTGGGCGGCGGCGGGATGCGGGAAGGTCGGGGCCGCGGGGAAAGGTCGGATTTGCTCGGCGGAAGAAACACAGATGGCGGCGGCGCGGCGCCATTCCGGGCCGGGAGCAGGCAGCCAGCAGCCCTGTCCTCACCGCGGTCCGCCCGCCGCTGCTAAATACCCGGATGCGCCGCCCGAGCGCCAGACGCGGAGCTGGAAAAAAAGGGAAGCGGAGGAGGCAGCGCCGGGCACCGAGGACGAGCCAGCGAGCGGGCGAGCGAGCGAGCGAGCGCCGGCGCTGGGCTCCGCAGACCCAGCCCAGCCCAGCCGCCTTCCTGCCAGCCCGGGAGCCCGGGGAGCCGCGCGGCCCGCGCGTCCTTGCGAGGCGGACTTCCAGGCAGAGCCGGTGGTCAGGGACGGAGCCGGTCCGGGCTTGACATCCCTCAGCCTCAGCCGACCGCTGTCTTCGCTAGCAGGACCGGGGGGGTCGACCATGACGGAGAACTCCACGTCCGCCCCCGCTGCCAAGCCCAAGAGGGCCAAGGCCTCCAAGAAGTCCACTGACCACCCCAAGTATTCAGACATGATCGTGGCTGCCATCCAGGCAGAAAAGAACAGGGCGGGCTCCTCCCGCCAGTCCATCCAGAAGTACATCAAGAGCCACTACAAGGTGGGTGAGAACGCCGACTCCCAGATCAAGTTGTCCATCAAGCGCCTGGTCACCACCGGGGTCCTTAAGCAGACCAAAGGGGTGGGGGCCTCGGGCTCCTTTCGGCTGGCCAAGGGCGATGAGCCCAAGAGACCAGTGGCCTTCAAGAAGACCAGAAAGGAAGTCAGGAAGGTGGCCACCCCCAAGAAAGCAGCCAAGCCGAAGAAGGCCGCTTCCAAAACCCCCAGTAAGAAGCCCAGAGCCACCCCGGCCAAGAAGGCCAAGAAGAAGCCGGTTGCCACGCCCAAGAAGGCCAAGAAACCCAAGACTGTCAAAGCCAAGCCAGTGAAGGCATCCAAGCCCAAGAAGGCCAAATCTGGGAAGCCCAGAGCCAAGTCCAGTGCCAAGAGGTCCAGCAAGAAGAAGTAACGATGAGATCTTTTTCTGTGGACACCTCTCTCCTCTGTAAATACTTCTCACCCTCTCCCTGTCTCATCTATAAGCCTTTGCCCCAGCCTATCTGACTTGATACAGAGACAGACCTTGGACTCCTCAGACATAAGGACAAATTGATTTCTCTCTGGAACCAATCATGCAAGGCCAGCAACAATAAATCTCATCTCTCTTGATGAGAGTGTACTTAAAATTTTGTTTGGTTAACTTGTTACTAAAGCTTCTGGGGTGGGGGTGGGGGGCGTGTTTCCTTTCCTTGGCTGATTTGTGTGCTGCGATGATAGACGGGGGAAGAAAAAGGGGGCAAGAGGCAGCTTGTTCTGACTAGCTGGAGGGGGTGGGGTGGGGTGTCTAGGAATTGACAGCCTTGTTTTTTAAACTTAGTGTGAATTAGTTGGGAGCTTAAATGCAGATCTGCAGATCGGGTTTTTGCATTCGATAACTTTTCAAAGCTCACAGTGGCTCGCCCTATCTCTCTCTCGTCCACCCTCCCCCCTTGTAGTACTTTATCTTCCTTTAGGGGCTATCTTTGAGGCAGGTGAGCTTTCTTGGGAGCTGAGCACATCTTGGAGAGAAATTTGAAACTTTGGCCAGGGAGCAGCAACAAAGGGACTCTAAGTTGTGGAGTGTCAGAATCCAGTTTCTCTGCAGCCCCCCCCCCCCCCCCCCCCCCCCCCCCCC
>PVJH01044770.1:0-12794 GCA_004026705.1 Nesogale talazaci | reverse complement strand
AGTCTCACAGGGACTTCCCAGGATAAAGAGGAGGCCGTCTACTCCCATAAAGATTTAAATCTTGGAAACCCAAGGAGAAAATTCTGCCCCGTCTTTCCGGGTTACTTGGAGTCAGAATCAACTCTGTGGCAGTGGATTTGGTTTAGGGGTTAACACCGAGGGGTAACCCCACTGGAAGCTGTAGTTCGGGAGCTCTTTCAGCAAGCAAGGCTGTGCTACCTTCCCGTCCCTGGTTGTTAAGGGGCCTTCCTCCGATCCCGACGCTGGGCCCAGGTAGTCCAGTTTCTTGGGTTCTTTGCCCAGCATACAGATGGAATAAGGATATTGAAAGCATGTGAGCTTCATCTGTAATTGCACAGCCTCTCTAGGTTCTGTGTGAACGCCTGTCTCTTGGTCTCTGTGCCTGTGCACAATGAAGTGTTCTGGAATTTCCAGTGTTACCCATAGTCTGTTATGGTCCACACGGTCGAATGCCTTTATACAGCCAATAAAGCACAGGTAGACCAATTTTCTTACAGTCTCTGTTTTCACAGAGAAGTAGCTGACATCAGCAAGGTTATCTCCCATTCCACATCCTTTTCTGAATTTGGCTGGAATTTGGGCACCGCTCCATAGCAAAATTTGGCTTCCATGTGATTTTAATAGTGTTTGATAGTTTCCTCATTTTGCCTCGCCCCCTTTCGCTGGAAGGGCACAATAAGGGTTTCTTCCAGTTGCTTGGTCCGGTAGCAGTCTTACAAATTGGGGGGCATAGATGAGCAAGTCTTTCAGGACGGCCTCAGCTCATTGAGACATTTCAATTGGTATTCCATCAGTTCCTGGAGGCCTGTTTGTGACCATGTCCTTGGTGTAGCTCGGGCTTCCTTCAGGACAGTTGCTACTTGATCACATGCCCTCTCCTGCCAGGTTGACGTCAGCCCCTTTATTTTTGGTACAGTGACTGTGTATGGTTTTCATCATCGTCTATTGATGTGTGTGTATCACTGCCCTCTGGTGGTGGGAGTCGGAGGCCCAGCCTTTGCTGTGGAGATGCTGCTGGAGTTGAACCTCCATCCCAGTGGGCCGCAGTTGCACACACAAACCACTACGCCACCAGGGCTCAGCCCTATCATTTAATACTTTGCCCACAAAAACCCACCCACTGCGGTTGGTCGTTGTGTAAGGGCAGGGAAAGACTTTCTCTGCAGTGAAAATCACTGTTCGATCCTCTGAGTTAATTCCACTCAGAGCTCTAGCTTTGCATATGGGGTCGTGGTGACAGCAACAATCAGGGGGGTCTGAACACACGACGACCAATGATTAATTAAAAATGAAACCACAATGAGTCCCAGGTGTTTCTGACAGTGGCCGTGTTGTAGATTTCTCAGTTAAAAAGGGACCGAGGGTGGGAAGGTTTTGTTTTTTTTTAATTGTTGTTGTTGTGTTGTTTGGAAAAAGCTTTAAAAAGTCCTGTGAGGGGCCTTAGAGAATGGAAATAATCATGCTTGCCTGCCGGCATGTGCTGTACACATGTGAAGGAAGGCCTTTTCATGCTGTCTCTCCCTGTCCACTTCCTCTATTTTGGATGGACTGTGAGCTCACCATGGACAGGAACTGAGTCTTGGTCATCTTTCTGTCTTTCCGGCCTGCTGTTGAACCTGGCACATAGTCAAGAAATGCTTAGATGTTCATTCACCGAATTATCTCATTTAGCTAAGTGCTTGTGAAAGGAGTCCTGTCTGAACATACATGCAGATATCTGTGCACATGTATGTATGCATGTACACACATATATACCCGTACATCTATGTGTGTGTGTATATATACATATCTATGGAATGCACACATACAAACATACATGAAACTTAAGAAATCCTTTTATTATTTTATTAAATCATTTTATTGGGGGCTCTTGCAGCTCTTATAACTATCCATACATCAGTGGTATCAGACTCATTTGTTCTCTGTTGCCATCATCATTCTCAAAACATTTTTTTCCGGCTTGAGCCCTTGGTATTAGCTCCTCTTTTTCCCCTCCTCCCCCACCTTCCCACCCTCTTGAACCTCTGATAAATTATAGATTATTATTTTCATACCTTACACAATCCACTGCCTCCCTTTGCCCACATTTCTGTTGTTTGTCCCCCAGGGGGGTGGGTTATACGTCGATTGTCAGAGAGAGTTCCCCATTTCTCTCCCATCTTTCCCCTTCACCCCACCCTCATGGTTTGCATGAAACGTTTTCTGGTGACTTAGGTGACAGTTTGAAGAGCAGATGGGTTTTCCCACTCCACAGTGCCTCGCATCTTGTTTTGTGGCATTGGCCGCAGTCCCCACAGGGTGCCGCTTCCTCCCGTGTTCCCCCTCCACTCCCAGTCTGTTAGCCACAGGTCAAGGTTGTGTCTGATAGTAATCTGACTGGATCTTGGTTCCAAGGTCAAGGTCAAGAAGCAAGACCCCCCCCCTTCCCCAAATAAATAAACTGGATGGTGCTCATATCAGCTTTTAAAGACGCTGAGTGTTTAGAAACCTCCAGAACCAAACGCAGCTCACTGCCATGGAGTGGATGCCGCCTCCTAGCGAGCCCAGGGCCCCGCCCCCGTGACACCGCCCTGTTTGTAGGAGTAGAGAACCTGTCTTCCTCCCAGGAGCCCTTGGTGGTTTTGAACTTCGGACCTTGCAGATCACAGTCCAACTCACCAGAGCTTCAGAGTGGCCTCCGTGCTCTCTCCTGGGTTTCCTGCTCTGTCGTTCTCCGTCTCTGTCTCTCACTCTCTCTCTCTTAGCTTTTTTATTTTATTTTATTTTATTTTGTGGGCATCACTGCCCCCTGGTGGTCGTGGGCGCTATCCAGCGCCGCTCCTGAGAGCGGCCGCTGGATTTGAACCGCCAAGCCCGCGGGCCGCAGTCCCGCGCTCCACCACTTAGGCCCCCGGGTCTCAGCCCCCCTCTTGGCTTTTTCTTGTGGATCAAGCCCTTCATTCTCTCTTGCTCAAGTTTTCACGGCCCTTCTCGACCTCTCTTAGGTATCTGTCCTTGCCCACAAAGCTACCGCACCTGGGATGGCTCCGCACTGGACCCCGAGAGATTCCGCAGAGAAGAACTCATGCTACAGAGAAGGAAGCTCATAAAGGGTAAGATTCCGGGGGCGGGGGCGCTCCTGGCTCCTTTGCCCCCTGGCCACACCCCGCCCCCAGCCTTCCAGCTGAGGTGGGGAGGACCTCAGTGAAAGTTCTCCCTCAGACTGCCCAGGGGCCGCCGGGCCCGTGTTAGTAAGTTGGGGTGCCTGCTCTGGGCGCTTTGGTCTCCTGACTTGATCCGTGGCTGCAGAGCACGTGCCCCCGATGCCCATTCGCAGATAGGGAGCGCGCTCAAAGCAGATGCGCAGCGTGCCCAAGTGACTTGTCTGTCACGTTTACTGCGCAAGCCCTTGGTGGGCACGCGCCCGAGCACCGCGCTAAGCAGCAGGGAAACGCTGGGCAGCATGAAGACGGGACCGTGCATCACGCCTGTGGCCGGGGACACGGTGCTGAAGCCGTCCAGGGAGGGGCAACCTGCCCAGCTTGCCTCAGCTACGACGTGACGGGCGTGCCTTTTCAGCCAGGAAGGGAAGGCCGACTCGCCAGTCTGTGAGACGGTAGCCCGAAACTCACGACGGACAGCCAGAGACACACGTGTGGGCGAGACCAGCGTTCTCACCGGGGAGGGGACCCTGTCTGTCTTCCTAGAGGGCACCCTGGACACAGCCAAGCTCTCTTGGCTAGGAATCTAGGACCCCAGAGGCAGGCTGCTGCTGTGAGTTGGTTTTGACTCACAGCGAGCCCAGGAACCACCGAGCCAAACATGATCTAGTCCCGCGCCAACCTCACCATGGTGCCTGCGCCTGAGCCATGGAGGCAGCCCTGGAGGCTGTCCATCTCTTGGACGGCCTTCCTCCCCCTGACTGCACGATGCCCTGCTCTGGGGACCGGCCTCTCCCGATAACGCGTCCAAAGTGTGTAAGACCGCCTCAAACAGCCTCCGGGTAATGAGACCCCCTAGGGGTGAGAGGGCACTTTGGAGGGGGTGGGAGTGGAGCCGGAGGAAAGAGATGAATTCCCCCCCCCCAATCTAAATATAGTGTAAATAGTTCAAAGTATCAGACCGTAAGTCTGAACACATAGCTGTCATCTGATTAACACACAAAGCCAGGGTGCTTATAGTTATTGATTGGTTTTTTTTCTGGAGTCCCGAGCTGCTTTACAGCTTGGCTGGGGCGACCCCTCCCCGCCAACTTGCAGATGAGGAATTGAGGAGCAGAAAGGTTAACTGCCCCCGGCTGCCCCCCTGACTCAGGAGCCATGATCTTGCATGGTCCAGGGATGTAATAAGCACATGCTTTTGGCTGTCTTTAGCCTTTGACCCCACTTCGTCCGGAGTCGGGAATCCTCAGGTTTTGACAAGGCTGTCTTGTGCTGGACGGAGGGTCTGCTTTCTGGGAGGGGCCCCAACAGAGCTACCAGCCTGCTGCCCAGAAGCCCCTGTATTGTGAGGAAAGAGGTCGGGCTGCCCCCTCAGGGTTCTTGGACCTTAGGCATTCTATAACCAAGGGATGGGGGATGGTGAAGATGGCCTGTGAGGCCCCAAGCAAAGTGGAAGCTCGTGGAAATCTGAGCACAGTGGCAGCGAAGATCGGGCCTGAGGGAAACCCCAGGTGGGCTGTGTCCCAAGGTGCATGCCTCACAGCCACCCGGCTTAGACTGGGAAGGCCCACAGAAGAGCCCATCCGAGGGGGTAGGCCACATTTACAATGCGGATAGGACAGGCCGATGCAAGGACTCTCGGGTGGGCACGTCGTAATGCTCGGCAGAGGAGTCAGCCAGGAGGACCTTCTGTGGCTAGGAGGTGGGAGAAAGCGGGTTAGTGGTGCAGAGGAGTCCAGCGAGAACCAGCCATGGCCAGGGAGGCCTGCTGCCACTCAGAGGGCTTTAGCAGCAAGGACACCCACACACACAGAATTTTATGAAGACACAGTCGTCCACGCTTTATGAAGACAAAGCTTGCCCTTTAACAGTGCACAAATTCATGCTCAGGTTAGTCGTTTCCCCAAGTGAGTTAGAGTCCCAGAGTGGCCCAAACGGCCGAGCCCAAAGTTGGCACTGCACACCCCACCAGAGAAGACAGAAAGCTGGGCCAGGGGCTTCGGGACTGTCCGGCCCGAGGTCCCCATGGAGCAGTTGGCTCTGTCCCCAGGGCTCTCGCCACCCGTCCCCGAACCCACTCAACGGCAAGTCAGGACAAGCGCCGAGCTGTGTGGCTCCCTCCCTGTGCCGTTCCACAGCGTCTCCCTTGTCCACTCAGTTAAAAAACAGTGAAGGAGGGCTGAGCCCCGGTGGCGTAGTGGTTGTGCGCGGGACTGCGGCCCACTGGGATGGAGGTTCAAATCCAACTCCACGGAGCAAAGGCTGGGCCTCCTACTCCCGCCACCTGAGGGCAGTGATTGCCCCCCCCCCCAAAAAAAAAAAAACAGTGAAGGGGGAAATGAATGCACGTGTATGCAGCCCATGTTAATCTCTGAACTTTGACCTTGAGCATCTCGGCCTCCCTCTTCCCCGGCACCTTCCCAGGGGGAAAAAAGCCCATGGAAAAACCTGGCCAGAAGGCATTTTCCAGTAAATATGATCCGTAGGAGCCCATGTACTCAGATGGGAGGAAGGGGGGACCGGTGCAGGGGTGAAAGCGCTAAGCCAAGTGCCGTCTTGCCCTGTGCTCTCTGGGCGTCAGAATTGATTGTCCAGCCCAGAGGTGTGGTTTTAGTATCTTATCATGGCTTTGTTTCAATTTTCCAAGGCTCTGGTTTTTTGTGACTTTTTAAAACAAGCGTTCTTTCCCCCTCCCCTCATGGGGCCGAGCTACTGCCTTCCATTGGGACCCTGCCTCCAAGATGGGCCTCACTGGGCTCTTCAGCGCTGCAAGGGACTCAGCCCCACCCCTTCACGTGAACGGGAGGCTGGATCTGAGAGGCCAGGGAAGTGGCGCTAGTGTGTCCCCGTAAAAGTCCTCCTCCGGGAAGACCCTGGTCTGATCTTTGCCCTCCCGATCCCTTACAAAGGACTGAGACCTGCTCCATCTTCCTCTTACCCAGGCAAGGCTTTCTCTGTGTACATGCACAAGAGGTTTTCCTCCCAGAAGTCGGTCAACAGCAGGAAATTCTGCCGCAGTGGGGTAAGTGAGGGGGCCCTGGGCCAGGGGGGCAGCCTGGAACTCCAGAAATCCCATTGGACTCTGGGCGATCAGTATCCTCCAGGGCAGCTCTGGGCAGTGGGTGGGGCAGCACTAAAGGACTGTGGGAGAGGGTAAGGGCGAACTAGGCAGGAAGGAGCATGAACTGCAGCCCAGGCACTTCCGGACTCGGCCCAGGTTCAGGGCAACCAGACGAGGCCTTCCCTTGGAATGAACAGACTCCCTCACCTGGCGTGCCACCACGGCCGTGGCTCCCCAGCCGCCGTGCACCCCCTCTGCCCCAGCCCTAGCCCACACTGTGCGAATGCCCCATGAGCCCACCCTGACTGTTACTGTTGCCCGGAGCCTGCTCTCCTCAGAGTCCCCCTTTTCCCTGTTCACCACCCTCCTGGCTGTCCCAGCCACCTTCCATCCAGCCACCGAAGCTCATTCGCTCCCAACTCAACGTGGATGGTGACACCCAGGGACCCTACAGGACAGGGCAGAGCTGCCCCATGGGTCCCTGAAGCTAACTCTCCATGGGAGTAGAACACCTCATCCTCCTCACTCGGAGTACCTGCTGGTTTCAAACTGCTGGCATTGTGGTTGGCATCCTCTCTCACCTCCCATGCCACCCCTTCGCCCCCAGAGCGCCTTTCCACAGTGCTGAGCACCCCAAGGCTGTGCAAGCAGCAGGCTCCCTCCATGGCCAACGGGAGAGGTTGGCGGTTGGACCCCACCTCCAAAGCAAGGCCTGGCTGTCCCCTCTGGAACCACCCCCCTTGCACAGCTTTCCTTGGACTCTCGGAGCTGCCAGGGGAACAGAGCCGTGCCCCCTCCCCCCCACCCCCCGCATCTCTTCCCTTTCCATGGCTCAAGCTGTAGCCCCCAGAAGAGAGCCAGCCAGCCCAGAGCAAACCAGAAAGCACTCTCACTGCCATCAGTCCGTGCCCACCCGGAGCAACCCAACGGGACGGCGTAGAACTGGCCTGGCAGTTTCGGAGCCTGTAGCTCTCCACAGTTGGAAGCCCTGTCTTTCTCCCCAGGAGGCGCCCGTGATCCCATCGTGAGTTGGTGGAGATGGGCCCAGCGGCTCCGTTTCCCCTCCAGCGATTCACACGTGATCTGTGGTCACACCACTGGCTGCCATGCAACGTGGCGAGGCGACCCCACTGCCTCTCTGGGGTTCCTGGGGTACGTTCAGGATTCTCGGCCAACACTGTGCTTCAAACGCATCGATTCTTCTTTGCTCATCTTTCTCCGTGACCCAGCTTTCCTACGCCTGTCAGGCGGGGGGAGAGACCACGGCCGGCTCAGGTGCACTCCAGTCTTCAAAATGACGCCTTTGCTGGTGCGGTCTCTAAGAGATGTTATGCAGCCAACTTGTCGATTGTAAGACTTGGATTTCTTGACCGCTGGTTCCACGCGCGCTGCTTGTGGATCCAAGTAAAGGGAGGTCGTGACAGCCTCAACCTCTTCTCTGCTTATCATAAGCTGCTGGTTGGGCTAGTGGTGAGGCTCCCCGTTGGCCCTGTCAAGGTGCAAACCAGGCTGAAGGCTGTGGTCTTTGATCATCATTGGTCACGGCATTCGTCTTCTGCACTGCCAGCAAGCAGCGTGCACATGCTTTATTTTGCTCTTGCAAAGAATGTGTGATCTGTACATGACAGGTTGTGAATAAGGCTCCCTATCCCCAGTCCCAGTGTCTCCTCCTCCTTCCTGCGGTCCAGCCTCTTGGACTGTTTGCTCCTCGCCCAGAATGAATCCGAAGGATGAGCGGATGCAACCCGGGGGCACACCTTTCCTGCCATTACTCGGAGCCTCCCCAAAGCCCTGGCACGGCGGAGGGCGAGCTGTCATTCAGAGATGCAGTTCAAAACATTCCATGTTTCTGCGCTGCCAGTCACAATGGCCTGGAACAAATGTGTTTCCTCTCTGATGAAATACATATAGTCTTCTGATGGTTATTTCAGCGGCCCTGCTATGTGCCCTTTTCCGACTCACCAATAGAGAGGGCCCCACACTCTGGAATCTGCACAGTGCCTGAGGTTTTCCTAGGTCTACTGGGACCAAAGAGGAACAGAGTCCGTGAAGGACATCGGAGTGGGACCGGGGCGCGTCATTGGGAGCAGACACTCAGCTGCCTTGAGAATGGGCTTTCTCAATGCCAACTGCAGTACGTGGAACTGTCCGTCTGTCTGTCCTTCTCTCGCTTAATTGCTTGAGATTTGTACAGTCAACATAAGAAAAAAAAAGCATCTGATGGTTTAATGAGGCTTCTGCTGTGAGGCGTAGATATTAAAGATTGAGTTCTTTCTTCATTTACTGACTCCCACTAAAGACGGGGGTCAAAGTCTTAAGAAGTCTTCTATAAGGAGGAGAGTTCTTAGTTGGAAACTGCAGAATCCACTTCAGCTGACTTCAACCCCAGGAAACATACCGAAAGGTAACAGCGGTGCGCAGTTCCCCTGGAGGGATCAGTTCATTCTTTTCACAGCCCAAACCACAGTACCCTGGCAGAGGGACACTGGTGTGTACCAATGGCAAGGGCCCTACGTGCGCAGCACACCACCCCGTTCTTCTTGAAGAACCAGTTGCTCCTATTAAGAGCTTCTCCAAATCCCGGAGTCTGTTGGGCGCCCACTTTTTTACGTGACTCTTGTCCATCTTGAAGTCCCGTGCAAGGGCAGTGCCTGGGTCCTCAAGGTGCTCGAGGTCCACCGGCATCACCCCAATCACAAGTAAGACCGGAGGAGCAAGCTGCATCTTCTGCCGGGGAGCGCGGGTCTCGTGCTGTGGGGAAGTGACGCACTCCAGCCGGCTCGGAGTTGCCAGAGGCTCCCGGAGTAACTGCTCAAGACACGAGATCGAGTCAGGAGGCAAAGGGACAGGGACTCGCAGGAATGAGGACTTGCTGAGCCTTTTTCTCCCCCCTCCGGAGGAAGCTTATGAGAATTCGAATGCAGGGGCTACTGTAGAACACAGGGCCTTCCGCTCAGGTGCTTTCCTGATTCATGGTTAGCCAGCCTTCTCATACGTGAGTGAGCACATTCTCCCTTGAGACCGACTCCTGCTGTCTGCACTCTGGGTACACTCGTGGTCGTGGCAGCCAAACGACCTCTCTGGGGGAAGAGGACAGCGGTCTCCTAGAGGGAAGGAAGGCTTTCCGAGTGATAGTGGGAAGGCAAGGCACACCCAGGATAAATATTCATCTCAGAAGATGGCACTTGATCCAAGGAAAAAGAACGAGGATTCAGCCATTGGAATAGAAGAGCCTCTAGGATGAAGAAACAGCGTGTGCAAAGGCCGTCTGGCAGAAAGAAGAAACACGAGAGAGAGACCCTGGCATAATGAGGGAACAGAGTGAAGACCAGTGGTACTGGATCCACTGCAATAGCAAGGGGGGAAGGAAAGGAGTTGAGGCTGGGGAAGGAGGCAGGGGCTGTGCCTCCTGCAGTTTCCAGAGCCCTCGTAAGAAGTGTGGACATAGTTTAAGTGCTCTGGGAATCCTGCAAAACTGAGAGCTGATGTGATCACCCTGGATGTAGTAGACACTCCTTAAAGACCAGGTAGGAAGCTTGGTCTTAAGAGGCAGTGCTGGCAGGTGGTGAGAAGCAGATGGGCCGACAGCATAGTTTGCAGACAGCTCAGTATTGAGCAGCGGGTGAGCTTGAGGAATGAGGAGGGGCAGTTTGGAGGTCAAGGATGAATCCCAGAGGTGGGGCCTCACCCCCTGGACAGTGCCACTCGTGGAGATGGAAGGCATAGAGTTTGGGGGACGGGAAGGCTGTCGAGGGTCAGCTGTGAGATGGTTAGTTTTCAGGTGCCGGTGAGATGTGCCAATTGAGAAGTCAAGTCGTTCGTGAGATCCTGGGCTGGAGGAGAGAGAGGGGAGCGATCGCTGCCCCAGCTTTCGGGACGAGAGTGGACAATGACTGGTCACCATGGGGCCATAAGCAAAGACAGAAGAAACCACAAGCCTCGATGCCAGGAACCTACCTTCCAATCTCTGCGCTGCCACCCATAGGTGGGTTATAGGAGGGTATCTGAGCCCACGTGCTCTTTTCTGTCAAAAAGGCACCACCGTTGGTATTACTTCTTATAATGTGTATCACATAGATGGCTGCCCTGTCATCATGCTTGATCACTTTACCCAGGAATGTCCCCAAACTCCAGCACATGGATATAGTAAGGGTCACTAACGATAATGGCCCGGCCTCTTCCAACGAAGTCCCGCACCTGCTCATAGCAGACCTGCAAAGTTCATTCCCCTTCCAGGCGTTTCTGGACGTCTCACGATGGCTCAAACAGAGCAATCTCAGATGTGCCCAAGAAACCAGCTTCCTCTCGTGTGTTTTCCTCACCCCTCTTGAACTCTGCGCCTGGCAGCGTGAAGGGACGTGTGGAATGGCATCTTCCCTCTGTGCCGGCGGGAGCCGGGGTGTTTGGTTTCTGGGGTGGTTTCCCTTAGCTCTTGCTTCTAACACTGAAAGAATTCACGCGGCAGAAACACTTTTGTAAATCTAGGCAGCTTTGGAGGGAAAGGGCAATGTCAGGTAATACAGTCTCATCACAGGCCATCTCTGGAAAGCAGGCAAGGCCGCGTGGCAGTGGGGGGAGGAGAGGGTCGTGGGAAAGCTTGCGACCAGAAATGGCATTTTCAGGGGAATACGGAAAGACCACCTGGAAAATGGCCAGGAAGTGGGGTCCACAGAACCAAAAGAGGAGTCTTGAAACCACATAAGAAAAGAGAGAGAGCGAGACCTGAGAGGGCACTCGCGTGTGCGCAGTACACACACAGGAGAGATCCCCCTCTGACTTGCACGAGAGGGGGGCTTCCCTCAGTCTGCTCTTAGCCCCTCCCGTCCCCACTGGTTATGGGGGTAGGGTGGGGGCGCATGGAGGAGGGTATTGGCCGCATCTTAGGGGCTGCGTTCAGGCACCTGTGTGACTCACTGTTGCTGGTGCCCAGCGCTGTGTGCCCAGACTGACCTCCCCGTGGGCCTAGGTGCACCATAGTCCCCAGAGGCGTCTCGGGCGTGCCTGATTTCTTTGCAGCCCCTTCAGTGTGACGTGACCAGCTAATTTTCATTCAGTGCGTTCTACCTTTCAAGGGGGTCCTTGGACACCCTTCAGGGTAGTTGCTGGTCACAAGAAGAAAGGGGCCAAACTCACTGCCATTGAATGGATTCCGACCCACAGTTGCCCCTCTGAGTTTCTAAGACCGTAGCTCTTGACGGAAGCAGAAGGGCCTGTCTTTCTCCTGAGGCACGGCTGGCGGGTTGGAAGTGCCGATGTTAAGGATTGCACTCTTAGCTTCTGTGCCACCAAGGCCCCCAGGCCTGGGACAGGACTTTGTCCATTCAAGAGCGTGCTCTGGGCTGAGCCCCGGTGGCGTCGTAGTTGTGCACAGGACTGTGGCCCACTGGGATGAAGGTTCAATTCCAGCAGCGGCTCCACAGGAGCAAAGGCTAGGCCTCCTACTCCAACCACCAGAGGGCAGTGATGCCCCCCCCCAAAAAAAAGACCCCCACATGTAGGCCCTGCCGGTCTTCTTCACATAGATGCTCCCTCTCTTCTTGTAAAGGCTCCTCAGCGGCGACCTGAAAGATCGGAGGTTCAGAGCCCTTGTCTGCTCATTCGGAGACAGACCGGACACTCTGCTTCTGGGAAGGTTTACAGCCGTGGGAGCCCTGCTCCACATAGTGCAGGCCTGCTCCAGCCTCTCAGGCTGCCTTAAGCCCAAATGGACTGGGTGGCAGCGGATCGTCCTTACAACCTCCTCGCAAGCAGAAATCCCCTCTGAGCTGTCAGTCCAGGCAGTTTCTGCCTCGTCACGCTGCCTCACCAGCTAACAGGAGGGCTTGCTAGGAAGCCCAAGCCAATCACCGGCATTTATTCTGACTCTACTGTAGATCCTGAAGCCTGTAGATCTCCTTCCTGCCCTCTCCTTTCCGTTCAGATAGCACAGTTCTACGATAGCGAAGAGGTTGTTGAGCCTGGTGGGCTGTTCGTCTGTCACCTGGTGGGCCATCTGTTTAGCATCGCCACACTCCTACACACCCTTAAAGACGGAACCAAAGCGTCTTCTCTCCTTGGACGCTCTCCAGCTTTCCGTAGGGCAGAATCAAGCCTTCTCCTCTCTGGCTCCCCGTGATGTTCTGCTCCTACCGTTCTGCCCACCACTGGGGGCTATCAAGTTGACTTTGAACTCGTCACAACTCCATGGGGCAGCGGAGAACTGCTCGGGGCAGAGTATTGGCTGCTCCCCAATATCTGTTGTCCCCTTCATCAATACAAAGAGTAGCTGTTAAGGGCGGGTACCCATGGTTGCATAGAGGCTGGTGGAATGCCCCCTCTTCCCTGCTCCCCCCCCACCCCCGCCCCACAAGATTATGGCCCTTCCACTTCAGGTCTGGAATGGAACTCACCTTTGTGTGCGATTCATCAACCTCTTACAGCCTCTTCAGAAACTCACTGCCACTGAATCCATTTCGACTCTCCGTGACCTTACAGGACAGGGTAAAGCTGCCCCAGCTGTCTGTAGCTTAAATTCTTATCTTGCTCCCTTGGAGTGGCTGGGGGTAACCTTTCAGTTATCGGCCCTACGCAGA